>JARHVA010006700.1:832500-850008 GCA_037957365.1 Torreya grandis | reverse complement strand
TCTAGATAACTAAACTTCAAAATGGTCAAAAACCCTTGGTAGGGTTATACACAGCCTAAGAGGTGAAATAATGATGATTTAAATCTCAAATGTGTGTTTCAAGTACTAAAAACTCTTTAATATTATATTTCAAACCTTAATAAACTATTTTCATTGAAATAAAACTTAGTTAAATCTCAAATAGACTTAGAAATTATAATTTCCACATTGATTATACTAAAAAATATAGGGTATAAGATAATGTAATAAAAGTTTGAAGTTTTAAATGGGATTAAATATTCAAAGAGGTTACCTAAGCATTAAAAAAATTTAAATTCATCTAATTCCAACCTTAAAACACCATTTCAATTGTTAAATTTGAAAATAATTAAAATGGACCTTTTAAATCTCTTGAAACTTGATTGTGACACACATAATGCTCTTAATGCCTAGGTTTATCTTTCTACACCTATTTATGAATGATTATACTAAAAAAAATAAAAAAATTAATAATATAAATGTATTTAACTTAACAATAATCACAATATGATCTAAAATTTGTTCTCATTCATTGTCATTCATATTCTTCACAAGCATACACAAAAATTTGACAGTCAATCTTCTTTTTATAAATTAGACATTATTTATTGTTTCTTGGAAAAATAAAACTTATTATTACATTGAATAATTACTCCCTAAATAATCTTTATGAAATTTTAATTACCTATAAAAATTTTAACTTAATCTTGTTTTCCTTGTATGTAGGGTCATGTTTGAATAATTTGCATTCTTGGATGTTACAAAAGTTTTAAACATGACAAAGATGACCACAAAGGTGTGAAAACACTAATAAACATAATAAAACATATAATAACCATAAATATACCAAAATATAAATTTTTAACTTACCAAAAACATGATTAAGACCATAAAACTATAGAAATAAATTCAAAAATTTAAAATTGGAGTTTTGGAAAGAAAATGCCTAGAGATATCAAATTCAAATTTTATAAATTTATAAGACCTAGAAATGCCTCATTAAGGATATTATATACTACCAATACATCATAAATACTTAAAAACAAAATATAAAACTAAAATTTATCACATGAAGTGATGCTCCTACGTCAGTTTGCAGAGCATTAATCTAGTGACCTTGTTTACATGTTAGATTTATGAGTGGTTTTTGATGTATTGAGTAGTAGAGATCCCAAAAAAGGCTGGGTAACATATAACTTACGTGAGGATGTGGTAAAATATTTATTTTTGATGTGGAACCCTCTATATCCAACATTATAGTTGATTCATAGGGAAAAAATCTTATGGAGGTTATACCATGGCACTATGGATTTGTAGGAATCATGACCATCCATAGTATGGGCATGAGTGAGATCATGTATTATAGGGATATATAATAGTCCTTAGAGCCTAATTTAAGTGATTATTTACCTATATATTTCATATTATTTTACCTAGTATCACCACTAGTGGTCACACCCCAATAGGTGAGACACTCATGAGAGCCATGAGGATTTGGGGGATAGATTGTGCCTATCAATGTCTTAGATTTGAGACCTCATCATGCCAAAAATTATGGGAGGATACATTTTTAGTAGTGTAAGGAGGGATTAATGAATCAAGTGGAAGATAGGCCGAATGTTCTAATCAAAAATGGGGAAGCACAAAATTAAAATCCAAAAGGCACTATAAATTTGTAGTAAAATAGATAGAAAATTATAATGTGAACAAGAGGGAGATGATAAACTAATAATAATATACATCTATGGGATATTTTTAAATATATTATAGTCATATATGTAATTTTAGGTTCTATAAGGGTGATTTATAAATCCTTATTGAAGATAACACATTTTAATCAAGTAGGCAAGGCTTAGAGCAATTGGCATCAAGGATATAGAGAACCTTGCCAAGCAAGTGTAAGCTTAATATAACACCTAAAATATATATATATCATACCATTAAGGCTACATTAATTAAAAATAAAATTATTTTAGCTTTCCAAAACATCTTCTCCACTCCTCAATACCTCTTACAAAGTTATAAGTCTACTTGAAAATTAGGTATTTGTGTGATAAATTCAGTAGCACTAGAATATATGATGTAGCTAAGTAATGATTTAATGACACCTCCTACCATATTACATTATCTTATGAAATATAAATGGACCTTGGATCTACCATGAGGCCAACTATGGAGTTTAATCTTTAACTACAATAGTAGATGTGCCAAAACTATAACATCTTTTGATGTGATCAAAATTTTAAGATATTATTTTTATTTTATCTCTTTTGAATATTTTATTATTTTTATTTTTTACATTTTTATCCTCTATAAATAATTAATAACAAAAAATGGGTTATAAATATGAATAAAATAAGTGAGCCTATACCTAGCTCATAGAGAGGAGAACCTAAGGGCTAAGATGCCTAAAGACTTATAGACTTACACCATATAAAAGAGTGAAATATTTAAAATATAAAAAGTTTCCCTAAATTTAAAGGAGATAGTAAATGAGTAATTTATAATATATTCCCATGTTATAATATGATACAATGATGATACACTAGTAATTGGCCACAATAAGGGAGAGTGTTGTTTTAGAAATGACTAGGAAAAAAAGGATCTAAAAGTACATGGAAATGTAGTCAAATAAAATAAAGTAAACCCCAATATGGTAAATAGTATGAATGATTGTAATAATGTCACTAGATAAGCTATAAATATCTAAAAATGGTCTATCAAAATCACTAATAATAGAAATCATCCCAAATAAGGGGGAAAGCAAAAAGATACCAAATATTCACAAGGAAGCTAAGACCAATTGTAAATATGATATAAAATGTGATAAATATACTCAAAGGTGCTACCTAATGTCTAAAAATGAAACTAAGGATAATTATAAATCATCCTAAAGGAGGGGGGATCTAAAAATTTTGGAAAAAATGGAATGTGTTATCAAACATCCAAAAAGGAAACTAAGCTCAATTATAATCCATCACGAAAGAGGGGAAAGATAAAAATACTAGAAAATAAAAATCACAGGTGCTACCAAATATAAAAAATGTAAACTGAGGATGTCTTTAAATAATCCCAAAATAGGGATAATCTAAGATGATACCAAAGAGTCAAATAATGGCCAACTAAATAGTATGATAAGAAGTTTCAAATTAAACATTGTATATTCCCTTTTCATTATTTATTTTTTGTTTTACATATAGTAAGCTTGAGTGAACTGGAGTGAAACTATATAATTAAACATTAAATTTATATATTATGGTTGATTTATTTTTAATTTTAGAAAACCCATCATGAAATTCCCCTTTATTTATTTCATATTTATTTGGGTTAGTATATTACTCACTTATTCCCACATTTATGAAGGTTTAAAAATATTGTAATCTCAACCCAAGGGCCTAAATAGTTACACAAGTTTTGGGCATAGTCACCCTAAATCTCCATGTGTTTTATAAATAATTTACAATTTTATCCATTGTTTCAATAAGGAATCATCATCTCCAACAAGTTTCAAGGGCAACATGGTTTTCACCAACACACAATTATAATCTTCCCTTTCTCTTTAATTTTTAAAATTCAATTTCATATTTCAAATTTCAATCTATGGAGATTGATTACACATGTTTATTTTATGTTTTTCTATTTATTGACATTCATAATTGGAACTTTATACCAAATATAAAGTTTGTTGTATACACTCAAGTGTATCTTTTCCTTTTACTCTAGAAATATCATTACTAGAATAAAAAAGGGGAATTTGAAGATACTAAAATTTAGTATTGAGTACTTGATAATGAGAATCTTGATGCACATTTAACACACATAAACTAATCACATAAATATGTTCTTAACTCACCATTACATCATTATACATGATACATTTTGATTTTGATCCTTTCATTCTCATTTACAAACACACAATAACCTTGATGACTATTTTTAAAAACATATTATCTTGCATAAACATACCTAGATATTCAATTTAGTCTACTTATACATGGGTTGGTAATGCCATTTCTAGTAACTATGTCAGTCGATACTAAATTAATCTAATGTTTTATCAAATTTTATAGATATATGAATTAATTATTTACCTAAATATGATAAACTCTTACATAAAATTAGAATGCTATATATATGCAATAAATGGCACAAACTAATTTTGAAAATTTTTAATTTTTAAATGCTCAAAGGGGAAATAACAAATAAACAAAACTTAGCTATAAATTTGATAATGTAAGATTGGGATAAAAACTATAAAACTAACTGGGATGATCTATGATGTTGTTATTAATCATTAATAGTGTTTACCTTTCTGTTTAGACAAGGTCATTTAAGTTAGACAAGGGTGGGGAGTGTTATTGTCCTTAGGGTGCATCAATATCCTATGAATATTTGTGCCCTATGACTAAAATTAGAGGTTTACATTACCTATGTTTTCTATTGGAATGTGTTGGATCTCTTAATTTGTTGTGAAAAGCATTCTATGACATGTTCTTCACTTGTAACCCTTTATCAATAGATCAATAAATAAATAAAATATTAAAATGGGTTAGTGTTCAAAGTTGTGCTATATATCAACACCTCATGTGTTAAACACTACCTCTATACCAATACTCTGAATATAGATCAAACTCCATGTAGTTCTCCCATGCTATGGTGGTGTGTGTGAAAGATTAGTTTAGTCCTACATGCTTGTGTAATTTAGGTGTGATTAGGTGCTTCAAATATGACTTGTGACCTTAAAAAATGTATGAGGACTTAGATTATGGATACTTAATCTAAATAGACTATGGATTTAGAAATAATAGATGATTTTCTCTCAATGTGAAGTTATATGTTCTAGTGTTTTCCCATGTGTGAGCCTCTTGTGTGAAAAATGACTTGAAATTATGAATTTATATTTGATATTTGAAAAAATTAATATGGATGCAAATTATTAGATATGTGTGATGCTCTATTATATGAGTTTTAATTTTATAAACTAGTTATTATTTGTAGGGAGGATGAGGTCAACATAAGTAGACAAGACCGAAGAGTGAAACAATCCAAATGTCACGATCTTGTCTGAGGAGTAAATAAATATTAGTTATGAATATGGATAAGTCAAGGGAAAATATTGAGATATTTGAAAAGATGAATAAGGACATTTTTAGATCATTAGTTACTTGTCGAAATGGGTCATCCACATAGAAAGTGATTGGAGTATAAAATACCATGAAATCTGGCATGAGCTAAGTGTGTATAAAAAGTCATCATAAACACATTTTTTAGCTTAAATATTAATTTTGTGTCTATATTTTAACCCTTTTTATTCTATTAATGTAAAAAACTGAGTAGTAGAGTAAAAGGAAATAGTGTGTACCTAAGCTATCTATGAAGAATTGTTTTGAATGTAGGCCACAATTTTTAATTTTGATTCACTCATAATATGGAATGAAACATGTAAAAATAAGTCCTTAGTATAAAAATCAATAAGATAAGAAAACATATAGATTTAATAACAATGAATACACACACATAATTGGGTATCTAATCCATTTTGTATTCTAACTAGTAATTGAATTGTTAGCAACCCAAGTTATAGCCTTTGAAGGCAGACCTAATTCAAACTTGGACTAACATGGGAATGGTATAAAGGATATGGATGACCTTATAACTAGACCAAACCTCTAGATTATTGGGCTAGCTCCCCTGGTACATCACTTTCACTCAATTCACTAAGTCTTATTACTATTGGGGTGTACAGATATAGAAATTACATAAGGGAAATCTATTATAAGGGGTGATGATGCACCAATATGATTCATCCATACACTCAATTTGAACTCCTAATAACACTAGTGGACTAACAAATAACTAAATAATCATCTTCATGAGCTCTTATGCAAAAATGTTTCAAGTGGATGCTATATTAGTTGACAAGAATAAAAAGGTCATGACAAAAATGTCTATTATGAGACTCTTATGAGTTAGGTCACACTTCAAACTCTATCACCAACATTTAAACACACCACATAACCTGTATAAGACACCTTATTTGTATCTAGGTGAATAAGAAACTGCAAGGGAAGGACATCCATCACATTTGAAAATATAAACAAGTATAAACACACTAGATATCACCATGAAAGAGCTGAAATAGTTTATTAATCAATACAAATAGGTTTACATGTACAAAACTAGGTAGAGCTTCTTCATACCCAGGAGAGGGAATAAAATCCAGGCCTCTAGGCTAGAATATATAGTAGAAAGGGATGAGAAAGAAGGGGAGAATGGAATATAGGAGAGAAGAAAAGGTCATTAGTGACCATAATAAACTCAATCTTCAATAACAAATAGCTAACTCAATCCTACATACAACCCTTATGTATTAATCTCTTGATTGTCCTTTGATTGAGCCCTTAGGTGTTGAAGTGGGTTAGTGGAGGATGAATTTAACCTATTAAACGTATTTAAATGCATGATAAAATATTTCTTGGGTCAAATAACTCCTCTTCCTAGTAGTTACAACATCAATTATATGTTATTTTGCCATCATAAGCATACAACAATCCATACTCCTCTTAAACATATGACCAAGTCAATAAACTAACTTTTATCTCCATTATTACCATGAAATGTTCAATTTAATCCTTCAATATAGTCATTTATCAAGTGTAATTACTCTATACTAACTCCTTTCACAAGCCCCCTACACCAACTTTATGTCTCTTTATTTGACCAAGTAGGTCCATTATGCCTAGTCATCTGACTAGTAGTGCTTGGTAGCCATGAAAGTCTATTCAAGACCTTGAGATCATATTAATGTATAATCTTTAGGTCTAAATCAACACACTACACCATGATATGGGCCCTCTTAAATAAGAGACACCTACAATTTTTCTAAACTACTTTACTAGATCACCATGTCATTCATTTCTATGGATTGGTTGTACAAAAGAGAGTATTAAAGGCACTTATAAGCATAATTTTAGAAATTTTATGACTTGGGAAGATGAAAAAAGTGTTAAAATTCCCCCTACAATGATTGGAATCCTTCAAGACAGATCTATACCATGAAAATATCTCAAAATGTTGAAAAAGTACACTTTTATGCCAAATCTATATAATGTCCATACAACATAGTACCATGGGCAAGGTATCCTCTTAATTATATTTGTTTTTTAGGTGTTTCTAGGGTCATTATATTTGAATTCAATTCCAATTTCTTCAAATTTCCCAAGACTAGTCTATAGTAGGGTTTAAGGAGGGTTTTAGAGGTCCACCATTTTAATGATGGTTCATAAAGTATGGACCTCAAAAAAAATAATAATAATAATAATGTATATTTATTCCATAGACCCCTTCAAATTTCCTAACCAACTCGAGTTCCCATGCAAAATATGTGAGATATGAATATAAGGAAGTGTGCTTGTAGTCTTTTGTAGGCAATTTGGACATGATTATAGTCTTAGCCTTTGTTTATAAAGGTGAGACACTAAAATAAAATCTCTCTATCATGGATATCAATTATATAGGGGTCTTAAATTCCCACTAAGAACATTTATCACAAGTCCTTTTTTAGTGTAATATCTAAGTACTTGAACAAATGGCTTGAACTAGCTATTAAAGGGTATGTGGTTTTAGTTATTGAGACTAATATGGCATTTTCATTGCATATTCCTGATTAAAACATAATTTTAATATATTTACCATCCACACACACATATTCATCATGTCAAAATTATTTATGAGGGTCTAGACATACTTCCATGGTGATGTGGGCTTGATAAGTCTTAAGATAGGTTTTTAGGAAAAACATGCCTTGAATGAGTTTTGGAGGTCATTATGACTTGTATATGTTTTTAGGGTTAAATATAATCATATCATACTCCTTGATCATTTTTTTCCATCTTATATTCTTTCCATCAATTGTCATAAAATTTATCTACTTCTCTTTCTTAAGTGACTGGTTATAGGTGACAATGCCAAGACTGAGTTTAGAAATAGTGGGGAGTTCTAAGTAGACTCTCCTTATATTTAATATTAATATGATGCAATTTTAACTCACATTAACATGATCTCAAGTCATAACAACATACCTGGGGTTATTCCCAATTGTGTTCCTTGTGCATTTCACCCTTTAGCCTAGGGTCTACACATAGTCAAGTCCATGGAACCCTAATGGCTAGGTTGAGCATTTTTTTGCTCATATAGAAATTTAAATACTTATATATATTTGTTTAATACCTTTTATTTTGTATTATATGTCTATATAAATTTATATTACCTAACAATCTTACATCTATACCTAGCTCACATCTATGGATCTCCTTTAGTTCTGCCTAGGCCTGATAGGCCCATTTAAGACATTTAATATCTTTGATTCTTAAACCTGGGTTATTTTCACTTGATACCATTAATACATCATTTTTATTCACTTTTTTAGGTGTCTAAAACATATCAATATCTCCATAATATGCTAAAAAAACTCTAATTTCCATTTACAAACCTATTTAGGCTTACATTAGGCCTAGCTTAGGACTAATAGGTTCTTGACTTCCTCTAGGGTTAAATTGGTTCAATTAAGAGACTAAAAGTCCTTAATAAGGAAATTATACCTTTGTGTAAAATCATACAATAGTATTTCTTAACCATCCTACCTTTATCAAAGCTCTATCAATCCTTATAGTTGTGTAGATGCCTCAATTCATGTGCATAGGCTTGTAGCTTCCTAGTTTAGGTATTAATATAGCTAAAAAATTAGGTGCCCTATTTATAATGTCTCTTAAAAATAATCTTAATATTCCATTATATTTATATCACCCTTTTGAATAAACCACTATCCTTAGTTCATGTGTTTAGTACAATTCTAGGTCTCCCTGGGCTTATAAGTCCTATATGGTCCATTTAGGATTTTTACCTCAAGAGTTAAAAAATTCAACATAGGAACATACTAAGGTCATTAATAAGAAACCATGTATAATCTATCCTCATTCACATATTTCATTATTTTTGGGGGTTTTAAGTATGACCGTTCTTGTTAGAAACCTTGCATGTACATGAGATTGATCAGTTAGTTGTAACCATAAACCCTTCCTTATTTATCACTTTGTCATCCCATCACTGACCATATTCATGATCTTTAAGTGAAATAAATATTATTTTTACCCTTATAATTATCTTATCTACCCACCAAATAGGGTTTCTTAGAAAAAAAATTCATCTCTTATAGTCAACCTGTAGGTAGCAATTCTAGGACTAGTTTGAGTCTTAATTTCTCTTGGAGTGAATCTAGTTTATGGTTATTAATGGAAACTATATTCCCATATTTCCATTAATCTCCATAGTCTCTATTAAATCTTATTTTATATCTCTCAACCTCCTATACCCCATCTTAATAGCCAATGTCTTCTCTTTAGCTTACACAAGGCTTGTAAGTAGTTATGAAGTCTTTTTTACAGGAATTGGGAATGAGAGTTATTTGCAGAGAGGGGAGTGAGTGATAGGAAGTGAGGTTCATGAGTAAAATTATTAATAAAACATAATAATGATGTTTAATTTAAAATAACTTAAGGACCTTCTATAATAACCTTGTTTTCCTCATGCTAAGGAGGTCACACATAACTCATTATAGTCATAATAAAGTAAGGATGAAAGGGTTTCCTTGAATTATGGTGACTTTTATAAATTATTTGGAAGGTAGATGAGGTATAAAATGATTCAAGGAACTCATAATACAAATTTAAAACACCAACTCTTCCATATCTATGCACTAAAATTCCTTCAACAATGAAAAACCAAACTATAGTTTGCAAGATGAAGAAAACATGAAATTTGCTTTCTCCCACCATATACACATGTGAAAAATGAGTGTATGGTGATGTATATGGTGTATTATGACCCCAATAATACATATAAAACATTTATTATCAATAATACTTCAAATTTGCATCAAAACCATTTCACCTTTTTACACTTGTACAGATGAATAACCTCATTAGAGTGGCTAGGATGTTAATATTTGATCATAAAGTATAAATAATTAACTATAAAAAATTTCATGGATTATAATTTTAAGAGACCCTCTTCCTTTCCCCAAAGTTTTAGATCATTATACTCTCTCTCCAATCCATACTATCCATAAACCTAAAGGGTTATATTGGGCTGGAAAAAATATCAATGGAGAGAGAGGGATGGTTTTGGATATATTTCAAGTCCTCCTTATATTAAAATTCACCAAAACACTTGACATATCCCACCTATAACCCCATGACCTCCTCTATACTGAGTATTTCATATAAATCCATATAAATTGCAAAAACACATAAAAAGGTCTCTTTTCTTGAATTTTCTCTAGATCTCTAACTTTAAACCACCATTAAAGGATGAAATAAGAGGTAACATGATTTAAATTACGTTTTTAAATATAACATATAGTATGGGAAAGTTGGAGTGAAACATTTGGCATGTTTGGGGTCCACTTGGCTAGTGGGGAGGTGTGTAAAAGATTTAAAAGGGGCCTTCAAGAATATGAAACACAAAGTGGTTATAATATGATGAAATTGGGACCTTTTCAAGACCTTTTTTATGCAATTTAATAAAAAGAAATTCCCCTTCTTCTAGTTTTTAAATGCAAATAGGCTTATATGAGGTGATTGATGACTTAAGGAGGGGTGATGAAGGTTTGAAAAGGCTAGAATGGACAAACCATGGACAATGACACTAAACACATTAATAAAACTTCATATCATGACTGGAACAAGTTTATACACCCCTCAAAATGCTTTAAAAAGCATATCTCACTAGGAAAATCTTGCAAAATGCTCATTTACCATGAGAACCTAAAACCTCAAACTTGTCAATCTATGTTAATTTTTTCAAAAGGTCCTCAATCTCATCAAAAAGGGATAAAACCACTCATTATACCTTACAAGACATCTTGAGACTTTCCTCTCTCACTCCAAGTTCACAATAACCACTATCAGCTCACCAAAAAGACTCAATGTAGCGATGACATAATGGATTCACATACAAGATCTATAACACACAATGACACTTCTAAGAGTAGTATCAAGGTTAAAAAGGATAAATAATGAAATTATCATGTAGGATGTCATCATGAGTAGGCTAAGATTGTTATCATAGAAACATTTTTGGTTATATGGGTTGGCATTTGGCCCTGGGAGGCCAAATTACTGATATTTTTGGTGACTCATGGGGATTGACCAACCTGTTGGTCAAGAGAATCCACTAAATTTTCATGATAATGATACAACTATACATGAATCATGACTTGGATGACCACCTTATTGGACTACCAAATATATTTATTACTTTTGATGCCTATAAGATTTTAAAAAACTAACAAGACATAACAAAGACAATAAAATAAAAATAACTAAGCCTAATAAGCAAAAAATAAAGACACTAAGAAAACTAAGGGGAAAAATAAAAAACATGTATTAACCACTTATTAAAACAAGACAAAAAAATTATAAACAACTAACCTAAGATTAAATTCTTTCCTCTAAGATCAAATGGAAATCTTTTTTTATTACTATGGCACAATGAGGTCAAGATACCGTGTCTTGATTTGAGTCTAATAAGGTTTTGATCATTGTATGAAGACTTCTACTTACATCTAAAGGTATTGGCATGTTCATGGCCTCTGGTAGAATCAGATAGACTCTCTTATTCTACCCCTAGGTGTATGAGTTGATTAGGTGAGTCAAACACCCAATCATACTCATTCCAAATTTTATTTCCTTTCATGAAAATTGCTAGTTTTTCCTCAATCATGAGCTTATGATGGTTTATCATTATTTAAAGCAATGATTATCTTGGAAAATCAACTATTAGGCCTTGATTAATGACTCCATTATGCTCCATTTGAGATAATGGTTTATTAATGTCTTTAACTTCTCAATAGGTGTACAAGCATGGTTGTAACATGTCATTATTATCTCTTTGATTTTGCCTATGAGACTCAAGATGAGTAGATACCATAGTGATATTTAAAATATCTCCCTCAAGATCCTCATGGGGTAAAGATGTATTATCTAAGATCAAACAAAATTTCTCTAAGTCTTCCCAAAAGGCCATCTCTTAATGATCAAATGGAAAGACATGGAGTTCATTATCATACTTATCATTCACTTGTGGAACACTGTTCTAATCAAACTCATGTTCTACTAAAACTTGGGAATATTCATCATCAATGGATAATGGCATATCATCAACCGACTCAAGCTCCATCTCATTTTGTCTTGGTGTTTCCAAAACTACATTGTCTTCTTCACTTGAAACTTTCACTTGTTATCTAACTCCATCACTCAGATCTACCATATTGAGTTCTTCAATATCACTCAATAACTCATGATATAATTGCTACCAAGGGTCATGCAATTGACTTGAACTAATCTCAACCTCAATAATGGAATCATGTTAGTTATATTCATGGTTTCCTCCTAGAGAAAGTTACATAAGTTTTTCCTTCATTAACTTCATCATAATTCCACTGTAGTTGCCCCACATCATCCAACTTCTTTTCATGTTCAAAGTCTGATCTGATAGGATTAATTGGGGTTTCAAACACGATTTAGTCTCCATATATTACTTGAGGTGTCCTCTTCAAGGTTTTATTTAGGTTAATATACAACTATAACATGATTAAGTTCTTGAAAGATTACCTTTTCACTAGTTAACCTTGATAGATTACTTCCCACACTTGGATGCTCAAGTTTTATCCTTAATGCATTTGATTCCTCTTCATAAGAGGAGAGGGTGGGAGGGAAATGTATCTCATTATCATTCTTGACATATACTCAAAATCTATTATAACTTGGAGGTTTAGGATCATTAATCCTAGATACCATACTATTACTTTTGAATTCTTCAATTTCCTTATCAAATTGAGGTGTACTTTGATGCTTATGAGTGGCTATAGCATGGAGGACTACTGGGGAATTTGGAAAATATGAGACACCTCCTTAACTATACTTCATAATTTTCCCCTATTTTGGACTCTTTTTTAAGGGAAGTCATGGCATAGTCTAATTTTTTAACCCATGAAGCCCTCCATTATAAAGTTATTATAGATTCTTGAGAAGGCATGTATGGATCTTGTAGGTGATTCTGAACACACTGATGTTAATTAAGAGTGGTAAGATGAAGGAAATATACAATAGAGGTGTTTGGTGTGTAAGGATGAATATGAAATATGTAGAGTAATTCAAATTTTATTTTGACCCCTACACCATAACAAATTTTGTAGACCATATAAGACAAGTCACTAGACAAGCATCTCCCAATCTTGGCCATAAAATCACTAGACAAACATAGGGAAAAATGAGGTAAATTTTTTGTAACAATGACATCTTGTGCAATTAAAATATTTGGGTAGGAATGAAGGGTGAGATGAAGGTTTTTAATAAGTCTAAATACCATTTTAGTTGAACCATTCCATTACAATTCAAGGTTAGAGGTGGGATCATACAATAAATTTAGATTGTCATCCACTAGCTTGGGGATAATTAAATTGCTAGCCTTATCATTAAACAAATAATTATGAAATAATAAATATCTAATGACCATATAAGTAAGACAAAGAGATGAAATGGTTACCCTAGTAGATTATTCTTGGTTTGTAGGGGTACTTTGTTGATATATAAGGGCTTATAATTTAATCTCTTTCTCCTACCTAAGACATTCCTTCAACCTATTTATTTTTGCGTTTAGCTTCTTATCTCTCTGAGTTCATATCTTCATTTCTTGGTGCAGGCTAACTATAAGTAAAAACTATTTGGTACCATTATTTATCAAGAGGATGATAGGGTTTCCAAGGAGGTGGATAAGGTTCATAATGAGGTTTATAGTCTTGGTTATAAGAAGACTCATTCTAAGACTGATAAGGGTTAGCATAAGGTTCATAGGGGTTATGGTAGTGTTGATAGGAAGGTGAATGATAGAAATTTTCCACATAGGCTGCCGTAACTTCTCATGGAACATATTCACAACAACATGAATTATGAATAATAACCTTCCTTACCTCTACAATAATGACTTTGTACTATATCTCAACATGAAATTTAACTCCACATCCATTTCCAAAGTGTTTGAAACTACTCAAGATGACTGTAAGGTTGTAAGTGAGTGATCCAATAATTGAATATCATCCCACCAAGCATTCCATAACTATTACCAACCCAAGTTTCACCCTTTGAAGGAGGTTGTTCACACATAATTCAAATTTGGACTAACATGGGAATGGTATAAAGGTTATGGGTGACCTTATAACTAGACTAGACCTCTAGATTATGGGGCTAGCTCCTTTGGCACATCTTTAGCTCAATTCGCTAAGACCTATTACTATTGGGGTTTAAAGAGATAGAAATTACATAAGGAAAATATATTCTAAGGGGTGGTGATTCACCTATATGATTCATTCATCCACTTAATTTTAACTCCTAACAACACTAGTGGACTAAAAAGCAACTAAAAAATCTTCATTACTTTGCATGAAAAAATGCTTCATGTGGAGGCTATATTAGGTGATTATAATGCAAAGGTCATGAAAAAAAGGTCTATTATGAGACTCTTACCAACTAGGTCACACTTCAAACTCCATCACCAACACTTTTACTTACCACATAACTTCTATAAGACACCTTATTTGGATATAGGTGAACAAGGACCTACAATGGAGGGACATCCATCACATTTTAAAATATAATCAAGTATAGACACACTATATATCACAATAAAAGATATGAAATAGTTTATTGATTAGTCCAAATAGGTTGATAAGTATAAAATTAGGTAGAGTTTCCTCATACCTAGGAGAGGGATCCAAATTAAATCCTCTAAGACTGAATATATAACATAATGAGGGGATAAATAAGGGGATAATGGCATGGAGGAAAGATTAAAAGGTCATAAATGACCATAATCAACTCAAACTTTAGTTATAAATAGTTAATTCAGTCTTCTATACACCTTTATGCATTGATCTACTAATTAGCCTTTGAATGAGCCCTTAGGCATTGAAGTGTGGTAGTAGAAGACGTGTTTGACCTATTAAAACTATTTAAAGGCATATTAAACCCCTTCTTGGGTCAAATAACAGTTCTTATTATAAGTTATAACATTAATGAGATGTTATTATGCCATCATAAACACACAATAGTCCATACTCCTCTTAAGTATATGACTAAGTCAGGAAACTAGATTTTCTCTCTATTATGTCCATGAAATGTGAAATTAAATCCTTAAATATAGTTATTTACTATGTGTAATTACTCTTTACTAACTTATTTCACCAACACTCTATGCCAAATTTATGTCTCATTATTTAACCAAGTAGGTCCATTAGGCCTATTATGCCTAATCATCTGACTACTAGTGTTTTGTATCCATGAAAGTTTGTTCAAGACCTTGAGATCATATGAATAGTTAAGTTTTAGGTCTGAATAAAAACCCTACACCATGACATGGGCCATTTTGAGTAATAGAAACCTACAATTTTGCCAAACTAATTGACTAGATCACCCTGTCCTTCATTTCTATAGACTATTTATATAGAAGAGTCTTGTAAAGGCAATTCCAGGCATATTTTTAGACATTTTATGACTTGGAAATATGAAACAAGTGTTAAATTCCCCCTATAGTTATTGTAATCCTTCAAGATAGCTTTATACCCTAAAAATCTCTCAAAATCTTGAAAAAACTACACTTTTATGTCAAATTTGTATAGTGTCCATACAAAAAATTACCATGGACAGGGTAAACTCTAAGTTCTCTTTATGTTTCAAGTGTTTCTAGGGTCATTATATTATAATTCAATGACAATTTCCTCATTTTTCCAAATATTGGTCTATAGTACGGTTTAAAGAGGGCTTTGGAGGTCCACCATATTAATGATGATTCATAAAGTATGAACCTCTAAACTAAAAATTCTTGTTATGGATATTTATTCCATATACCCCTTTAACTTTCTTGACCAACTTAACTTCCCATGCAAAATATGTTTTGAGATATGAATGTAGGGAATGTGTTTATAGTCTTCTACAGGCAATATGGACATGCTTATAATATTAGCCTTTCTTCATAAAGGTGGGACCCTCAAAAAAACTCTATTTATCATGGATCTAAATTATATATGGGTCCTCAATTCCCACTAAGACCATTTGTCCCAAGTCCTTTTATTGTGGAAGATCTAAGTACTTGAATACATAGATCAAACTGGATATTAAGGGCTATGTGGTTCGAGTTAGTTATTGAGACTAATATGGACCCTTTATTACATTGTCTTATTTAAAACAACATTTTAATATCAGTACCATCCCTCCACACATTTTCATGATGTCAAAATTTTTTATGAGGTTCTGTACGTATTCCCATGGTGATGTGGGCTTGATAGGTCTTAAGATAGGTTTTTAAGCCAAACAAGCCTTAACTAAGTTTTTGAGATCATAATGACTTGTTGATGTTTTTAGGGTTCTATATCATCCTATTATAATTATTAATTAGTTATTTCCATATTTTTTTATTTCCTTTAATTTCCAAAATTCTACTCTGCTCCACTTTCTTAAGTGACTGGTTGTAGGTGACACCACCAAGACTAACTTTAGTAATATTGGGGAGTTATGATTAGGATCTACTTACCTTGTATCATATGATGATGTAATTTTAACTCTCATTAACATGATATCAAGGCTTGTTAGCCTACCTGGGGTATTTCCTAATTTTTTTCCTTGTGCATTTCAATCTTTAGCCTAGGGTTTACACATAGTCCAGTCTATGGAACTCTGATGGTTGGGTTGAGCATTTTATTACTCATCCATAAATTTTAGGACTTGTATATCTTTGTTTCATCCCTTTAACTTTCTCCTATATGTCTACATACCTTTATATTACCTCAAAAAGTTTCATCTATCCATATCTCACGTGTATGGATCTCCTTTAGTTTTGCCCAATTCTCGTAGGCCCATTTAATCCATTTAAGTTCTTTGATTCTTAACCTATGATTTTTTCACCTAATACCATTAATACATCCTATTTATCCACTTGGTCTAGTTTTTTAAACCTCTCAACATCTCTATAACATGCAAAAAACTCTAATTTCTAGCTACACACCCATTTAGGCTTAGATTAGGCCTAGCTTAGGCCTAATAGGTTCTTTTCTTCCTCTAGAATTAATCTAGTTCAATGAAGAGAATTATAATACTTAATAATTAAAATATACCTATGTGTCTAATCATCTAATAGTCTTTATTAATCATCTTACCTTCATCAAACCTCTATTAATCCATGTGCCTATGTAGATGCCTCAATTCATATACATAGGCCGGTAGCTGCCTAGTTGCTAAACTATGAGAGGCCCTATTTATAATTTAAATCAAAAATCACATTCAAATTCAATTATATTTATATCATCCTTATGAATGCACCATTATCCTTAGTTCATGTTCTTAGTAAGGTTCTAGGTTTGCCTAGGCCTAGTAGGCATAT
>JARHVA010006700.1:752500-827500 GCA_037957365.1 Torreya grandis | reverse complement strand
TTCATCCATGACTTTCCTAATCTAGTTTTATATTGGGCCAAACTAGGACATATGTGAAATACCATGTAAACATGTTTTTGAACCAATTTTGAAAGTTATCTAAATGGATCCAATAAAATATTTAGATACAATAGTCTTAATAAAATACTCCTTATCATAACCAATAAATTATAAGAATGTCATGGTACAAAAATTCATTTCAATAGTGTTATTGATCACAACATCAGTACATTGCTTGATATATATGATGGGGTTAAGAATCAAAGGTTATATAAATTATGTAAAATTTTAATATGACTCCTTTAAAACCACACTAATATCATTGGATTTTGTAGGCATCTATTTTGTTTGAACATATTTTGTTATAAACTCTTTATTAAAGATGCTTTTTTGTGTAGGTTGAAACTATTTTTGAGACTTGTATTTTTTCTATTTTTATTACTATAGGTTTTATAACCTTTGATTTTCAAACTATTCTTATTTTTCTTATTCTTTTTGTAATATTGATTTTTCATCTTGATTTCTCTTTACTTGTGCTTGCTCTAATTTTTCCTCTTGAATATTTTCTTGTTATGAATTGTCCTTTGGTATCCATACTCATTATCTTTGATTTTTTATACTAATTCAAGTTTTACAACTTGTTATACTTGCACTTGTTCCTCTATGTCTTGCTTGATTGATGTATCTGCTATATGCCCACCACTATAAATAATAGTTTGTATTTTATTCTTCAAATCCAAAAAACTATCAGTTATGATGCCTATGCATTCTATGATATGCACATCATTATTTTAATCTCCTTAGAGGATGTATAAGAGGTATTTTTATCAATTTATTTTAAATAATTTACAGTAGAATCTCACTTTAACTCTTATTAGACTTTTTTACACTTTTTTAATCATTTATGATGTATTCTACTATAGCTTCACATAATGATATGAAGCCTTATTATGTACAACATTACAACATGAAGATATAAATGCATGAATAAAATTAACATGTTATGGATTACTTACATGCATGATCTAATTTTTCCCATTATGTAATATTTTAAATTAAATACCTATGTTTTCATCTCTTTGATTAACTTTTTCATAATGATAATTTGATCCTTAAGGGTTTCACAATCACAAAGCTTACATACTCCTGACTGAATATTCAAATAAACACCATCAAGAGGAGATGTGGTAGGTGGATGGGGATGAGAAAGGACATGTTTTTGACATTAATTTATCACTATATTTTGGGATACCTTACCTCTTGTGATATTGATAGCATGGACCTCATTAGAGGGAAAGTAGTTATCACAATCTTGAGGATGGATGGTAGAAGTTAGCATAGACATCGAAGGTGTATTATGATAAAATGAAACAAAAAATTTATTATACATTTATTTTATCCAATTTATTTCATAATTATTAAATATATTTAATATTTATAATTGACACCATGTAATTTTAACAATTATTTCTTGAATTAAAAGCTATATAGCAAAATTACCCCATATAGCCATTATATGATGTGTATAATAAATAAATGACTAATAAAATAGAACCGTTAAGTATTTTTTAAGTATTAAAGAGGTTATTTATTAAATATATTAAATCCATAAATTAATTTGAAAAATAGTACACCATTCATTCCCTAGACCAAATTTACTAAAACATAGTAAATCATAAATTCTAAACAATCCACAAAATATTTTGGCAAACAAAAATAAGTTATTATTTTAATAATAATAACAAAAACATTTGAAATTTTAAAAATAGGTATTTTATGGATCAAATATGAGCTAAAAAATTAAATACAAGCCATAAGACTAGGAAATGAAAAGCCTAATAGAAAAATGAGGATGAAACCCTATGGAACATAATAAAACTTATGATTTACACAATAGACAAGGGTAAATTAGAGATAAGACCTAAGAAAACAATATATTATCTATATAAACAATTAGGAAACCCTAAGAGAAACCAAAGGTGTGAATCAATTCTTGAATACAAAGGCAGGTTCACCAATATGTTTTATTAAAATTTGAAAATATATAAATTAATTATTTACTTAAATGTGACAAAATTTTACATAAAATCATAATGCTACACATTTTCAATAAATGGCACAAGATAATTTGAAACTTACTATATTTTTAAATATGTTGAAAGAGAAAATAAGAAAAATATACAACTTAGCTATAAATTCACCAATGTATTATTGAGATAGAACTTTGAAATTGGCTGGGAGGTTCTATGATGATGTTGTTAATAAAGAAAAGTGTTTCATTTTCTATAGACTAGGACACTTAAATTGGATATAAATGGGGAGAATTTTTATCCTTAGGGAACACTAATGTCTTATGAATACTTGTACCATATGATTGGTATGATAAGTCCACTTTTTATGTGTGCTATGTTAGACAATGTGGGATCTCTTGGTCTATTTTAAAAATCATTGTACATTGTCTTTTCGACTTGCAACCCTAGCTCAATATATCATAAATGTTAAATGGATAAAATGAAAAAATGATTTAGTAGTTGAATTTGAGTTAGACCTCAACACCCTCTATGTTGAGTGTTGCCTACATACCAATGCTCTAAATAGGGATTAAAATACATGTAGTTCTCCCATGATATGATGGTTTTTATGAAACACTATTTTAATTTTATATTTTTATACAATTCTAGTGTCATTAAATGCTTCAACCATGAATTATGACTTTAAAATTATATATAGACTTAACATAGGGCTACTAGATTTGTTTAGATTATATATTGGGAAAAATATTTGCTTTTCTCTCAATCTTCAATTATATGTTCTAGTGATTATCCATGTGTGAGCCTCTTCTATGTAGAATGACTTTAAATTGGGGATTTATAGTGGTCATTTATGAATTATTTCATAAAGGGATTACTAAACATATATTACAACACATTATATGAGTTTGAATTTGAAAAACTTGTCATTATTTAGTTGGAGGATGTAAATAGTATAACCAAATAGGGTCAGGTAGTAGAATATTACAAATGGTGTAGTCTTATCTAAGGAGAAAATATAATTGAGATAGGTATATGGATTAGTGAGGAGATAAGATTGAACTATTTGAAATAATTAATATGTAAATTTTGATATCATTCGTGTCTTGTTATAATGGATCATCCACATAGAAAGTGAAAGAATGGTGGTCAAAAGATTATGGAATGAGGCATGAGATAAGTGTGTATAAAGAGTGATCATAATTACAATGTTTCAACTTAAATTTTACTTTATGTGTCTATATTTGGTTGGGGCATACCATATCTAATAAATGAATACTTTTTAAAATCAAATCTATCCTTACAGCAGCCCATCTACCTAACATGTTAGTAACATGATAAATTACTCAATTTAGAATCATATATATACAAAACAAGGCCTCAATTGATAGGTAACTTTCCACTTATCTAGTACACACACACACACACACACACACACACACACATATTATTTCACATTGATAAAAATTTATTCCATCCTCCCCAAATTGTGAATATATCACTAGGAGTAGTCACAAACCAAGTCTGAAGCATATAAAATATAATCCAAAGTATTTATTTTCAAGTATCAAATTAAAATCATTAATTTCATAAATATAGATAATGATAACAATTTCATAACTAAATAGGTTAGATAACTATGTATGTATTCATTTTTCACCTTAGAGTATTAAATACGTAAGTGGTGGTCAATCTTTAAAATAAGGTTATTAGGGTTACATCAACCCATTACACTTTCCCAAATTTTTATGTTTCTAACCCTCAAATTAACACCTATAATTTCAAGGTAAAGGAGGTTGATTTATAAAGTTGTGTGCATGTTCAAGTTTCAAATTTACACATAAAGCTTTCATAAATAAGTAAAGGTGATTGTATGGCCACAATCCCTCTGATATATAGGTTAATACCAACCACTATGGTTTAGTAGTAATATTCAATACTAACCCAAATCAATAGAGATGACTTTTTGAAAATAAGAACATAGTCCATGAACTAATTGAATCATAAGCCTGCTTTAATTCATTTTCCACTGTCATAATAAAGTTATAGTTAAACAGTCAACTAGAAAATGTAAGTGTTCATCCATTTGTTTTAATATCTATATTTAACATATTTCACTTATCAAATCATTGAAAATATTTAAATCGATTGCATTCATATTCATGATTAAATTTCATATTTAGTAATTCAAATTGTTATACTAGTTTTTATCATATTAGGGTTTCTATGAGAAAATTGGGGTAAAATAAACTACAAAAAATTTATAGTAGTTTTTTATTTCCCCTAGTTTAGTTACCAAATATTATGGAAAGGGATTTTCAATCACCATTCATTGATATTTATCCTAATATCTCCACTTTCTCATAAATTAGAAATACTATCCTCTAAGGATATTTTAATGCACATACAAGTGTAGATCATTAAATATAGATTTATATGGTAGATTAGTGTTTTACACTTAACAAGTATCACTCAAGGCTCTACCCTTTAGTTCTTGACCTTCCTTGCATCTAAAAGGCTCATATTCATGATCTCACTAGGCCTGAATGCTTATCTCATAATCTAACCTTGATATTTTGATTCAAATTAATTATAGCCCATTGTATACTTAAGATCTAAGATATATCCTTCAATATCAATTACAGAGCTATAGAAACCTTGTATTTTCATAGACAATTATGTTTAGACTTGGATAGTAGAATTGATGTTATTGTCTATTATCCAATGCAAGTGTTTATTCCTTCTAAACACTCAAATTTTCAAATATTTTGATATGTATGGGTTAAATTATTTGTTTCAATATCTATTCTAAGATAAAATTTTCAAAAGAGGTGGTATAGATACAAGTTAAATCCAATTCAATGATCATTTAAAAAATATCTAGTAAGCACCTCTCAAATTTATACTATACTAATGAAAATAAATTGCATAATTAATTTATTATGTGATATTATTTTCTATTTTCATATCAATTATAGGATCAGTCATATTCTATATCTAAAGTATTAAAAGAGTAGCCCATGAGCCATATTTTTCAAGTTACAAGATAGATCACTACATGCACTTTCTTATATCATTCTATACCATTTTTCACACACAATCCAAGACATATGGGATAAATACTTATGTCTGAGGCCCTCTTTAGATTATTGGTGACATAATAAACACTCATTGACATAGGGGTATTTGAATTTAGTTTTACTCTATGAGCCCACTAACCCATTTTTGGTAAGGTGAAAAGACCTAAGAGGAGGATCTAGGGTTTGAGATATAATTTTATATCAAGATTTGGTGTACATGATCTAAACACACAATACAAAAGGTTAAAAATAAACCATAAATACCTAGGTGGAATTTTTAGTCAAGAATAAATAATTCATATATGGTAGATGTATTGAATCATAGGCAATAGTATCGATATAAGTGTCTATAGGGTGTCTTAAGAATCCATGCTAATATAAATCTAATATTTATAGTCATACAACTAGATCAAGAATCTTCATATAATATATTTATATACCTACATTACTTAGACAGACCTATGCATTAAATTTTAAATTAAGTATAAACTCTCTTTTGTATTACTATTATCATAATATTTAATGTTGTATCTTCTATATTTATCATATGCTTATATTCGATATTTATTATCATAATATCCATAGAATATAAATTCATTAATTATCTTACTTCTAGAGTATCATATTCTTATTTTATTAGGCTACTCTTCCCCAACCCTTAATCCCAAAAAGGTTTAAACATTTTGTGAACCTGACCTATGTGTCTTCTTGTCTAACCCATAGCTTGTCTTAGGGTTTTCTAATATTTTATTATAATAATTATTTAATTTTACTTTATTTATCATTTTTTACTATATGTTAACATTTATACCTCTCCATATTATTTTTATCATCTTAAGATTTGAAACATTTAATATGGATAAAAATTAATCTATTCATCACCCTAAGGATGGTGATATCTACCATCCTTCTAACCATGCACATGTTATCACTACTCGAGGGGTTAAGGTATCCCTTCCTATTATTTCAAATGAAGGTAATTAACATATCCTTATTCAAACCCATATACCTCCCACATCTCCACTATATATTGTGTATATTCATATTCAATTTGAAAAATTGAGGGTTTATGCTTGTAAATCCCTAAAATATAAAACCATCACTATGGGAAAGATTATAAAATAATTACAAAGAAATCAGTATTTCAATTCAAATATCACATCATTGGAAAATTGGATCACACATTCAAAGAATCCAAAATATGATAGTGTTAATCATGTGTTTGCATCTTCATCTACCAATTTTATTACTATCAAGACTTCATCTCAAGACTGGAAACTATAATGAGATACATCGACAACTAATTCTTCAAAAATTGAACAAAAGGATAATAAGATTTTAAGAGAGATTCTAAGGGAAACACTTAGAAATAAATTGATTATATTACCTACTCTACATCCTTTAAGCATATTAGAATCTTATTGTACATATCATAGATTGCATGGGCATAATAAATATTATTATTTGGATTTGAAGAAAAAAATAATTCATAGTGGTTATAATATCATTGATACATCAACCAAACAACCCACTCACATTATGAGTACATTTCAGATAACATAAGTTAAAAGTAAACAAGTATGGTTATAAAAAGATAATTTAGAGAAAAAACAAGTACAATTCAAAAAGTTAGAGAAATAACATATTCAAAAGACAAATCTAGAGCAAGCAATAATACAAAAAGATCAAGATGAAAAAGAATAATCAGTGAGACATAAGGTGAAAATGAAAAATTACAAAAGGCAATGTTAAAAAAAGATAATTGACAAATCAATTTCAAGGTGAATAAATAACCATGTTGAAATCTATATTTATAAACAAAAGGTAAAAAATAAAGAGACGCATGAAAAATTTAAATTTCAAAATGTGGCTACAAAGGGGGTAACTATAATCATTTCTTCATATTAGGACCCTTTCACTATCGCTACTCATGTAGTTGTTAAGCAATTTATATATATAAAGGTTATGGACCATCAAGATAAAAAAACAATTCCATGTCATTTCATAGCTCTCTTGGAAATAAGTCTAAGAATAAAATAAAACAAAGGAAATTTCAACAACTATGGGATCAATATACTTAATATTTTCATTTTCTTCAAAATAATGTTTTCTTACTTTTCATGTCATTTTTAATCCAAGTGCACATAATGTTGTGTTATAAAATCATGATTACAAAAAATAAGACCAATGATTGATAAAAACAAAGGTTGTATATAATTTTATGGTGAAGAAAAGGTTACATCATTTTATAATAATGAGCATATTTGGAGCAAAAAAAGAGTAAACAAGCATATATTTAGCTAGTATATAAACATATAAAAATAATGGCATATCTATAGAGGCACCAGTCAAAATACATATTATAAAGTAGAAATTAAAAAGGCCAATACCACAGTGTGGGGTAGTTCATTTTTCCTATCTAGATACAAAATAAGACAATCAAAATGGCATCTAAAAATCTCAAGTACAATCTAAAAAATTAACTATCCCCTATGATAATGAATATATTGATGATTATGATCCTACTACTTCCAAAGGTTCATATGATCCTAACAATATTGATTATGCAACATATTTATATGACACACATGATACAAAGACCTCATAATGAAATCTCCTTAATGATATTCTTAGATTATATTATCAATTTTCCCTTGTCCATAACACCTTTGTTCATCATATAAGTATTCAAAAAAATCAAATATTAAATAAAATACAAAAACATTCAAATAAATTTAAAATAAGAAAATATTTAACTTTTCACATGTGTGCTATCTTTTGCATTTCTTTTTTAACTTTTTTTAGTTGTTTTAGTTAATTTTGGCTTATATTTCAAGGAAGAAGAAAGAAACTAGATAAGGGTATGGTTGAAAAATCCATTTGGTTGTGCACACGTTGAATCAGATGATTATAGAGATCTCTTATTTAGCTTAGGAGAAATGACCTATAAATAAGGTAGAAATAAAAAAATTGGTTAGTTAGATAAATAGTTGGGTGGATTGCCTAGCACTAGCTATATCCTAGAAGCAAGATCTTCCTTAAGGGCTGTTAATCCATGTGTTTTGAATAATTAAGTTTATAAAATAGAAGATAAGGTACCTACATCAATAATTTAAAATTACTAAAATCAAATACAAGAAATGTTTGATACATAAATATACTAAAATAACTAATATAACAATAAGTAGGTCAATACTAATGCTAAAAAGTTTAGGTGTGATTCAAAAAGTAGGTTGGGGGTCTATAAATAGAAAGATGAAAAGAAATATGGATTTGGTTAAGGGTAAGTGAGGGAAAATAGCTTTCTATTATTTTCTACCATAGTGACCATCGATGGTTCATGTGACCATCAATGATTGAGGTGACTGTCGATGGTTGAGATGATCATCAATGGTTAAATAGACCATTGACAATTAGGCTAACCATTGATGGTTACTATGTGTTGGGTTTGGGTGATAAAAATTTAGATTAATAGGATTATAGAAGGTAATTATATGAGATTAGTTTGTGTTGGGATAATTACAAAATGAAAACAAAGTAATTGATATATTAAAAATAAATACTTAGCTTACCAGAGATTGGTCAGATGAATGGTTGAGGTGGTTGGCTCATTGGTGGAGTCTAGCATGATTCTAGAAGATTAATAGTACTTTTATATCGATTGAGAGGTGGTGGCAAGTAAACTCTCTATCATGATGGCTAGATCATTGAGTTTTTGGAATAAGTGACTTATAAATAAACTATGGATGCAAAGGCTCTTGAAGTCATGGATGGATCCATTTTCACATCTTACTCATATCTTCTTATAGGCAAGGGAGGATAGGTGAAACAAGATGTTAAGAAGGGGTCCAACTTATTGTCTAAGTTTAACTTTGACATGCATGGGATTGCACATAAATTATACATTCTAATTATAGAAAAACTAGTCAGAGTGAAGGGTCAATTGAGCTTGTTTAGATGGTGGAACCTGAATATTGGTGGTTAGGGTGATCATCAGTGGTTAGGATGACCCTAAGTGGTTGAGTGTCAAGGTAATTTTGGGTTAAAATGTAGGTTAAGTCATTATGTAGAAATGCCTAGATTTGAGTTTGATTTAAGGTTAAATGGTCAAGTTGGGGCCTAAAGGTTTCCATAGGTGGTCCAAGGGAATTACAACATTCAAAACCATCATGAGTGTATTTTTGATGTCTACATTTTCCCCCTTTTTATTATATAACTTATATCAATTATATGTAAAAAAAATGGATTATGGGTCAAATGTGTGATTACCTTGAGCATGGGAGGAGGTGTTCCTCCTCAAATTAGGATTTCATGAGGTAAAATGAAAGTGAGTGTGAGCTTCATAAGTGGTGGAAGTGATGATGAAGGTGGTTGATAGGTTGGGGCAATAAAACACAAACACATGCACAAAGTATGAAAAAAGTGTGATATCCAAGATCACACATTGAAGGTTGCCATAGTTGGTAAAAATTAAGGGCATTACTAGAAGGAAAAGTGACAAGTGATCTGCATGACCACATTTAGGCATGGAAATTAGGAACACTTGTAAATGTAAGTTTCCTAGGCAAAGTATGTGTGTTTATGGGTATCCAAGGTAGGAATTGATCTTAGGGAAAATAAAAATTAGTCAAGTGAAGTTGTAGGTATCTAAGGTAGGAAGTAATCCTGAGAAGACACCAATTAGTCAGGTGTACACAAGGTAGTGCAAGTTTAAAAACTAGTCAACATGGTAATTATTGTCATTACAATAAAAAGGACTAGGCTGAAGTAAACATAAAATGTGTACTAAGTTGGGCCAATATGGACAAATGGAAAGGTGACAAGGTGGTTAGTTGGGGTAGGCAAAGAATTTAGTCTCTATGGATTTGGTTGGGTAGAGAATGTAGTCTTTATGGGTTGGGTTGGGTTGAGAATGTAGTCTCCATGGGTTGGGTTGGGTGGAGATTATAGTTTCCATGGGCTGGGTTGGTATAGTTGTGGGTGAAAAAATGTTTCTTTAGTGTAAAACAACAAAAGTGTTAACAACCTAACCATTGATGGTCATGGGTGTTAAAGTTGACCATCGGTGGTCACCTTGACCATTAGTAGTCAGTGTACAAACTGTAAAATGGAAAAAATAAAAAGTTACTCAAATGGTTCATTGTTATTCATTTGTGCTTGTCAACTATTGACAGTGACAGCTTTGTGTTTTTTGTAAAAGTGTTGATGAAGTGTTTACTAGTGGTTAAGCTTGATAAGTTGAGTTGATTAAATGGATTGAGGGTAGACCAATAAGGATGCAAGGTATACATAGATGATGATAAGAAGTGGGTCTTTAGATTTCTCCTTGATGAAGGTAAAAGAAAGAGATAGGTGGGATCATTTAATTGGTAGATTAGTATAAGTTTGATCAAAGGCATTTAAATATGGTATTTTTATTGATTTGTTATTTCTTTAGGAGGGTAAATTTGGGTTGTGTGGATTATGACCTAGGTTTTAGGGTTTTTGTGATTTGGTTAAATTAATATGTGAAAATGGAAATTGGGAGGGTAGGTAGGTTGGAGGTGATGTATAGAAAAATTTTAGGGCAATTAGTTATCAAATTTGTGTGTTTAGTTAGGTTTTGGGTGGGTAGGGTTGGGAAAATGTCCATTGATAGTCACACATAGTGACCATTAGGGGTCATCTTGACCATCAATAGTTGATGATCATCATCAGGATGGTTGCCTGACTGTTGATGATCATAGTGACTGTCGATAGTTGACCTAATGGAAAAACATTTAAATAAAAATTTTAAGTTATTTAATATTTGTAAATGTTTAGATGTGATAAAGTTCACTTAATGAGACACCAAGGATAAAAACTCAAGAAGTAGTTTTAATGTTGAGGGTGTAGGGTAATAGGTCATGGTTAAAGTGTTAAGCGTAGATAAGATAGGTTAAGAAGCTAAGTCTTTAGGCAACAATAGTATAGGGAACTAAGTTGTTTGCTACCAAACATTTGTAGGCATGGGAGTAGCTTTAAATGTAAGATAAGGTGCTACACATCTTCTTGGATATTCATCAAAGGATGACCCTAGTGGATTGGGCTCACATGAAAGAGGTGGGCCTAGGGGTGATGTTGCATTACTATCATATGCCATAGGATGTGGTGATGATTGTGGCCCTCATCCATAGATGGGATCTAGGCATGAACACATTCCTTTTACCCATTGGTGATATGACTATCTTATTAGAGGATGTGTATAAGATCACATTGCTACCTATTCAGGGTGAGCTAATTTATCACATCAAGTGGGAAGAGAGAGATGAGCTAATAGAGTTACTATGCAATGATGACCATGATTGTTTTTGGTGGCACACTAGAGGATTTATCTACAGTCCATTGTATCAAAGGGTGAGGGATGATAGGAGGTTGCTTATGATGATGATGATAATAGTATCATACTTTGTTGTTTTAGATTCACATAGTTGGAGGTTTTTGTATCTACTATTAGGGGTTTTGGTGGAGATGTTGCTAAGATACACTGTGTTCAAGTAGGTTCATATGCTACTAGTATAGATATAGAGGGAGATGTGGGGTTTTAGAGCTCACAAGAGATATGTAATCAACATCGAGTTCACGCTACACTACTAGGTGTATGAGCACATTTAGTTTCTATGGATGATGTGGTTGTCATGGGAGGGGTATGCCCAAATGGACCCCATATTTGGATTCATGAGGTGGAGAGATGATTTTGATCTATTAGGACTAGGTGGAAGAGTACATGATATTGATTAGTTCAGAGGTATACTAAAGACATCAGTTATTGGTGATGTGATTGGAGGCCATACATTAGGTTTTTAGAGTGGTATGGATACATGAGACACACCTTATCCTTATAGATTTATAGGTGGATTCTTTATAGGTAGGATGGGGAGGTAGAGTTCATTCCCTTTCATAGGGTATAGAGATAGTTTAGCCTGGTACAAAGGATTTTAGGTCCCTTTCCTAGATACATATGGGAGGATGTAGAGATTTTACTACCTAAGGTACATCTAGTCTAGACAATGCTTGATCATGAGGATTTGTCGATTAGGGCCAAGATAGATTATGTAGGTTTTATAGATGGTAACCCTATATGGTATTAGACATTATATGTGGCATCATATTTTAGTGGTGACAATGGTGGTAGGTAGCCTAGATGTTTACCCAACAGGTAGAGGTCAATAGATATAGGTAAAAGGGGTTATCACATGTACTTAGGTAGGAGTGGCACTAATCATAACATAGGCTTAGGTGGAAGCTTTATAGGGTTAGTTAGCTACAACATAGGGTCATATGGTTATGGTTATATGTAAAGGGACCAAGCTAGAGATTCATTAGGCTTAGTCACCTAGGAGAGAGACTCCCTTAGATAGATCATATGAGGAGTTGTGGCACCTTCAAGACCATTGGGAACCATCCCCATGGCATGATATCTAACCATACTAGAGGAGATATGCTACTATGAGGCCATAGTCTCTAAATGTTTTAATGAGCCCTGATGGGGTTAGTACAAAGCTAGTTTGGTATGTGGTGCTAGCATGGCAATACCAGGTCAATGGGTTTCTTTTGTAGGTGGATAGGTAGGGACCTTGGAGGATAAGAACTAAAAGGTAGTGATGCCCCAGGAGATAGTGGTACCCCAGGGGAATAGTTATGACATAGTTTATGATATATTATATGTTGTTATATATCATTTTAGTATTGACTTGTGAGTTGATGCAGTGAGATATACATTATGAGAGAGACATATATATTGGTGTATACATTATGATGTTATTGATGATAGACTCATGATTTATAGATATGATCATTGTTTATTGCTTATCATTCATGGTTTGCTTTAATGTTTATGATGTGATGCTCATATTGATGATGGTATATTGATTATGCTTATGTTATGGATATGGATATTGATGTAGACTCACCTAGCTAGGCATGTGATGAGATTAATTTTGTTTTATGTTTGTGATGATGCTTATGACATGTATGGTTATGATGATGCTATGACATGATAAATTTTAATGAGTATATGTTTCTTTATTTAGATTTAGACATGTGGTGAAAATGGTTTTATTTCTTAATTGTTCATGAATGGTATGATGTTAATATGATGTTGATGGCTATGTTTGTGGACATAGTTTATGCTAATGATGTTTTTTTGACTCATGATATACTTTGATATGATGTGATATGGTTATGGTTTTCGTCATTGTGCTTATGGGAAAACACATAACGTAAGTTGAAAATCAACTCTAGATATGAAAAAGAAAATATAATCAAGAGATAAGACACCTAAAATAATATATATCAACTAGTTATAAGAGGACAAGAAGAGGTCATGATGATTTTTGTTTGGCATGTACCAAAACAAAACTCAAAGTTGGATTAGCTTAAGGAACATAAACCCTTTGAATGCTTTGCATTAGCATTTGTTATTTGGTTAAAGAGGTGTCTTGATCACATAATGTCAAGTGAGCTCAAAATCCCTTTCTTATAATGTATAAAGGGGAGATGGATGAAAATGTAGCCTTCTTGTGAGACTAGCATGCCTCTTTTGGAGGTTACTAGAGAGTCATTATAAATAGGTCTATGTCATACAATGTCTAGATTGATCAATGCAAGAAGTCTATTAATGAGAGCTAATTACAGCTTTCAAAATTATTGCTTATGAGACCTGATTGTGGCTTTCAATTTTTTTTTCTTGATAATGGGTTTTTTTCTATTTTTTTTGTTGATTGAGAGGGTTGGGGGAAGCTGATCTATGTAGGAAGCTTCCAAGAAATTGCTTACTTTGAAAAATGCTTTACTCATCCATCCTTCAAGGGAGTGGTCTAAGCTTGTGTGCTTTATTTAATGTCTATTGATATCTATCCTTAAGTGGAGTATTCCACCTTACTTTGAGTAATTTTGAATATGTTTTCAATATTTTTCCTTTGGGGGAGTAGTCTACGAATGCTAGGAATGACCCGTGATTGTTTTTGGATATGAATTTTCTTTGGATTTTGATTTTGATTTTGATTTTGATTTTGATTTTGATTTTTCTTGACATTGACTTGATTATATAAGCTTAAAGGTTAACCTTTATGAAGGCAAAAAATAAAAGCACAAGAAGGTTGATTAGGTGAAAATAGGTTTAGGTGATAACAACCATGTGAATTCATCTTATGAAAAAGAGTGGAAAGTACCATGAGAATCATGTCATGGGTGGAGCCATTGTAACCATTATTCAAGATCAATCTATAATTGTGATGGATAATCACATGATTTATTTTTAATTAGTTTCCCCTACAATAAGGAGGTGAATGTGATTTTAAAGTAAGGGATGAACTTAAGATAGGCAAAAGGTGCATTTGATCATTTTTAATAAAAGAAAGGATGTAGATGTGAAGTTTTGAGAGGATTAGGTTTTGGGTTTCCATCAATAGAGGATAATTGGTAAGCTCCTGATCCATACTTATGGATTATGATATAAGTTCCAAGCCAATTGAAAGCAAACTTTCACTACTATATTTTTTCCATATTAGTGACATGTTGGTTTAACTTTAGGATGAGGTCTCTAATGTTGAATTATCACACTTTTAGGTGTTTTTTATAGGCATGTTTGATTATCTCTATATATACATGAACATTGGTAAGGGTGGTTAATTGATGCTCATCAAGTAGCTCAAGATGGGCTAAACAATGTTGCTGATAATCATATTAAAAAATGAGATCTTACAAAGATATGCGAAGAGAAGGAATTTGGACCTTGAGAGGTAAGAAAGCCTCTACTCCAAACATAAGAGATAATGAGGTAGAAACCATATGGGTTTTAATTCTAGTATGATATGCCCATAAGTCAAAGGGGATGTGAAAATGCCAATCTTGACTAGATGCATTGACCATTTTAGTGAGCATGTTGTTAAGAGTTTTATTAGAGGATTTTACCTGGCCATTTTCTTGAGGGAATTAGGGTGAGAAAAATATTAACTTGATACCAAATACATAACAAATAACTTGGACTTGTTTGTTTTTAGAAGATTTACCATTATCGATGATAATTTTGTGGGGAACACTGAAATGACAGATGATATGATGGTTGATAAAGTTGATAATATTTTCCACTTTGGTTAAGATAAAAGGAGTAACATCTACCCATTTGGTAAAATATTAAATAAAAATGATGATATTATGGTGTTTCTATGAATAATGGGGGTTAATTTCACTAATAAGGTTTACGCCCTATTGTGAGAAAGGCCAAAAGATAGTGGATATATGAAGATTATGGCTAGGTGCATGATGAAAATTGGAATGTTATTGACACTTGAAACACTTTTTCATGTAATTAAAATAGTATTGGTTAGGTGTAGGCCATTAATATCCAAGTCAAAGGATACATTTAGCTATGGTGATAACATGAAAGTGTCTCACATAGATCCTATCATGTGTTTCCTTGATAACTTGAGAGGATTCATGACTACATAGGCAATAGAAGATGAGACCATCAAAGCCATGTTTATAAATAATTACTCACATAATGGTAAAACATTAGGTACTCTAGATAAATTCTATTTGATAATTCCTAGAAATACCAGAGGGAATGATGGTAAGGTTTAGATAGTTGTACGTTGATTGATACCAAAGATCAGGTTGGGTCTCCTCCAAATTGAAGATGGTGGGAGAATTTGGTTTAACATAATAAGGCTTGGTAATTCTATGGATAATTATAGATAGATTAGAGTTAGAGGGTGTAGATAGGATCTAAGAGGTGAGGGAGCCATGGTGTCAAAAAACTTATTATTAGATCATGGGTTTGATTTTATATGGTAGTGTTCAAATGATGTTAAGAGTTCATTAACTAGTTGTTTGTACTACTGTAAAACATCATTCTTACATTTTTAAGAGCCATTGATTTCATTTACCACTCGTTGAGAGTCACAAAATATGTTGATCATTTTAACTCCCAAGGCTAACATAGTTTGAAGGCCTATGAATAGGTCTTTGTACTCAGCCATATTGTTGGTACATTATAAATCTGTATTGAAGGATGAAGGAAGAGGTTTTTCATGAAAGTAAATAAGAATATTGATATCTCCCCTACCACATTGACACTTTGATCCATAAAATAACATGGTCACTTGATAGGTGATGTTTGCCCAAAAGAGGGTCATGATGGACTCATCTAGAAACTCAGAATGAGGAGGTTGATTGTCTACTAATTATGCTTCAATCAATTAGTCGATAATTAATTTCCTTTTAATTACTTCTACTAGAAAAAATCAAGGTAAAACTTAGCTAAAATTATGAGCCACTTGGCCATATGTTGGTTTTGTTATGGCTTAGAGTGCATATACTTGAGTGGGTCAGTATTGGTTATGACATAGGTTTTATGGTTAAGAAGGTAGTGGTGAAGTTTGGTGGCCACAAAGATTAAGGATAGGCAAAGTTTCTTAGTATAGGTCTATTGAGTCATGTACTCTATAAGTGTGCAACTGATGTAGTAGATGGCTTATTCTTTATATTATTCATCTTGATGAGCAATAATTTCCCTAAGGAATGGTTGATAGTGGAGATATAAAGTTAGAAAGGTTGGTCATCCTTGGGAGGGGTGAGGATAGGTGGAGATAAAATGTACTTTTTGAGTGAATCAAAGGCACTTTAATAGTTTTAATTTCAATTAAAAGAGACATCTTTCTTTAAAAGGTGGTGGAAGGGTTGGCATCGATCTGAGAGTTAGGAGATGAAGTGATGAATGGATTGTAGATTCCCCTATAGATTGTGAAGCTAATTTATGTTGATTAGAGGAAGAATTTCAAGGATTGATTTTATTTTGGTAGGATCAATTTTGATTCCCTAAAGGGAAATGATAAATCTAAGGAGTTTCCTCATAAGACCTAAAAAATGCACTTTTTGAGGTTAGGGTAGACATGGTAATGAATGAGGTGCTCAAACATAATTTTGAGAAAAACCAAATGATCTTTATGATATTTTTATTTCCCAACAATATCATCCACATAGTCCTTGATAATTTTTTGGATAAGGTCATGGAAGATGTAGGTCATAGTGTGTTGGTAGGTTATACCAACGTTCTTTAGTCCAAAAGGAATGAACCTATAGCAAAAGTTCCCCCATAGAGTGATAAAGGTAGTACTATGTTAAACTTTTAGGGAAATTATGATTTGATTATAACCTGAGTATCCATCCATGGGAGGTAACATCTCATGGATGGATGTAAGATCAACTAGTTGGTTAATGCTTGGTATAGGGAAGTCATCTTTGGGGTAAGTAAAGTTGGGGTCATGAATATCCACATAGATGTGTATTCCCCCTATGGATTTGATGATAGGGATGAAATTAGAGACCCATTAGGGGTAATCAATGGGTTGAATGAAATTGATAAATAGGAGATTTTAAAGCTCTTCTTTGATAAGAAGGGCTATGCAAGGGTGCATTCATAGAAGCTCCTACTTGATAGGTTTGGTATCATGGTTGGTGATTATGTTATGGGTAGAGATAGAAGGGTTAATACATATCATGTCTCTATAATACCAATAAAATACTATTATGTGGTCTTGGAGGAAAGAGTGGAAGTCTTGAAGTTCCTCATAATTTAATGATTGGCCAATTTTGACAATTTGTGGGTCATCTAAAGTGCCCAAGTTGATATCCAACATGGCCAAAGTCTTAGGAGTTATGGATTTTTGGATGGAGGAATTTGATACACCAAGATAGGTGAGAATGGAATCATCATCTTGACATTGAATGGTATTAATGGTAGGAGAGTCATCTCCTATCATCTTAGGATGGGTTAAGGGGATGGTTATGATCATCCCTTCATTTTAATAGGTTAGGGGTCTAAGGTTGATCACGTTGATGGGAAAAAATGTTAGGGGGGATGATGTCATCATCTTCATAGTCAGGTGCAGAAGAGGTTGGTGAGGAAGGGATGTCTTCCTCAACAATAGTGGTTGTAGGTTATTTGGTGTCCTTTTGGTTGGGAAGAATGAAGTTAAGGCCTTATTTCTCATGAGGTTTTCTAGTCTTAATTGAAATAAAATCATGTGGGGTATGCTCATATTGTCCTGGCCAAAATCCTTTCCAAGCACACCTATGGAGGTATGTATTGGCAAAGTTTGAGTTGTCTAGATAGGATAAACTAGAGTTGAATGGTTGAGGTAAAAAGGAGGTGGTAGAAGCATCAAGTAGCTTGTCAAGTCCCCCTTAGATGAAATTATTTTGATAGTTTGAAGGCTTGAAAGGGATAATGGTTCTAATATTAGGGTCATAACAGGGTTGGTGGTCAAGTTTCCTATACTCTTAGGGATTAGTGAAAGAATCAAGGGTGAGGAGGTGATATCCCCTAAGTAGAATACATTGAAATGTGAATTCTAAGTGGTATGTGGTGGGGATTTTAATCAAGGGCATGGATGAGATGGTATATGTCTGGTTGGTAGAAGAGGATATGAATTCATCTCTTTTGGTTGAGGGCTTATCTTTGGTTGATGAGGGTGTTCTAGATAGAGGTAGGCAAATGTCATTAGGTCGGTAAGTCATGTTGTATGATGAGAAGGGACTTGGGTTATCTTTTATAGTGATAACATGACCTTCATACTCAAATTTGATGCAATGATGAAGGGTAGAGGGTACACACCCCATAGAGTAGATCTAAGGTTGTCCTAGTAAAATGTTATACTAGAATTCACCCTCCACTACATAAAAGAGTTTAGGGAGTGTGTGGGGTCCTAAAAAAGTAAGAAGGATAATAGTTTTGAGAGTAGTGGTCATGGTGTCATTGAAGGATGAGAGGATGGTTGAGGTTTTAGACATGTCATTATTTGGTAGTTTGAGTTGATCATAGGCATGAGAGGAGATGATATTAATGATATTTCACCCATCAATCAGTACCCATTTGATGTGGGTCTAGTTGATGTAGGTAGTGATGAAAAGAGGGGGATCTAGGTCACAAGGTAGATAAAATTATTTATTAATCCTTGAAGGTGACAAGGTTAGAAATTTAGAAAGCACCAACAAAGGCTACTAGAGATTGAGGGTCTTAAATTTGGACCTCTATTGATTGCAATGCCTCTATCATTACTTGGGAATGATGAGGTGAGGTATAAATTAAATCATATAGGTTCATCTTTACTAGGTTTTTGTGAATTTGTTTGATCACCACTCTTCTAATTGATTTGGAGGGGTTAGATTGAGAGGTACCCAAGATAAATACCTTGGGTTTGGCTGAAGGTGGAGGTGTCTGAATTTGACTTGGTTAGGATGTGGAAGATGGGTATGTATATGGCATGGATGGTTTAGCCTTATCCTTATCCTTTTTTTGTGATCTCATGAACATATGAATAGTATGGATAGAGGGAAGAGTTGGGGTAGGAGATTGGTTTGGTTCTTCATCACTGTAAAGTGAGAGTGGGGGAGCAAGTAGGCATTGGGTATTAGATATTGTTTGTTTGATTAGTAGAAGGCTCATGGGAGTTTCATTTATTAATATATCATATTCATCATAGATCTAATGGATTATGGTTTGGATATATTTATAGTTCTCCATGTCATGCTTAGGTGTCTTATGATAGGCACGCACTCAAAAGTCATTATAATAGATGGGTTTTAGACCTAGAGGATCAAATGGTATAATAGGACATAAGTTCAATCAAGAATCTTTCATTAACCTTTTGAAAATAGTTTAGTAAGACTCAATTAAAGGTGGAGAGGGTTTAGAGGGTTTAGCCTTGGTTGGTGAGATGAAAGTCTTTTTAGAAATGAGCTTAGTGATAAAAGGTTTGGGTAAGATGGTGTTCCTAATTGATGGTTTTGGTTTTGGTAAGTTGGAATTTGATAAGTTGGAGATAGAAAGTTTTAGGGTAGCTAGTTTGGTTATTGATGGCTCAAGAAAGATGGGTGTGTCAGAAATCAAGAGTGACGGGATAACCAAAAGTGGTGGTTAGGGTTTGGTTGAAATAGTGGGCTTCCTAGTCAAAGTAAAAGGGTGAGGACCCAATATAGAGGGTAAGGTTAATGGGGGAAATGCCTTAACCTTATATCCTTTTACTATTTTTACCTCCTTGTTTGATTTGGCTTGGTGTTCAGTTGGTGGGTCTAGTGAGGTTAGCTCCAATTTCAAGGATGGGTGATTAAGGTTTTGCATAGGGAAGATGCCAAGGTTTTTAGTTGGTTTAGTTGAATAACTAGAGGATGACTTGGTTATTTGGGATTTGGTTTCTTTGAATGGTTGATAATCATTTGGGTTGATAGAGTTTTCAATTATTTTGGTTGGTATGATGGTGGGTTAGATAATATAAGTTATGGGTTGGTCTACCAAAGGTGTGGTTGGAGGTTCCTATTTGGTGATATAAGGGAGCCCCAATTATTATCAAAATGTGGTTTGGTCTATATCTATTTTGGATACAAACTCTAATCTTTGAATTATTCTAAATAATTATTTATAAACCAATTTTATTACCTTAATAGTGGGTTGAAAAGATAAACCTATAGGTTGAAAAAAGGGAATAGTGACCTCATCATTTTCCTCAATAAAAGGATGTAAGGTTTGGATGGATGGTTTCTCTATAGGAGGTGTAGGTATGGTTATCTCTTCTTTTGGAGTGATCTCTAAAAGAGAAGTTAATTGCTCAGTAGCTGAAGGAGAGGTAAAGTAATGATGGTTGATTACTCAGGTATGTCAATTGAAGGAGGAATTAGTGACTCTACTACCTCAATTAGTGGAGGAGAGGAAAAAGGTTACTTCCTAAATTTGGGTTTCTAAAAGAACATAAGGTAACTCCATTATCTCAATAAGTGGAGAGGGAAAAGAATAGGTAGATTGGGTGGTAGGTTATTCAGTAATGAGCGTGTCAAGAACCATATTGATGGTATGGGCATCATGAGAACACTCAAATTTGTTTCTCTCATTTTTGGTAGGTGAATGAACAGTAAAAGTTTATCTAAAAATGTTAAGGCTTGGTTTGGAAGTGGATTGGGGTTGTCCAACACAAGTTCTTCCTTGTTAATGAGGGGTTGGACAATATTTTTGAAGGTATTAGACCTACTAACGTCATCCCCAACTCCTTGATAGAAAGCACATGGGTCATTCTTGTTGTACTAGCTAGGTGTAGGATGAGAAGAATCAAATTATTGAGGGGGTATTATAAGAGGAAGTATGATATTTACTTTCAAAAACTTCTCTAGGATTGAAGCATAAGATTCCCCAAGTGGAGTAAATTGATTTGGATTATTTCAGTTTTGGTTTCTCATGTTTTGTTTTAAAGATTTTGAGGATTTTAGTTTATTGATAGATGGTGGATGAGTGTTCTTAAGGACAACCACAATTTTAGTTCCCTTGATTTTGACATTGGTATTATTTTGGTTGTTTGGTTTAGAGGAAGAGGCCTCATTGGTTTTGAAGGTAGATTTTTTATTTTTCAACTTTAATTTTCCTTCATCAATGGTTCTATTTTATAGCTTACACATGATGGTAAAATCTTCATCAAAGGTTATGAATCTCTGAACACACAACATAGAAGAGATGTCCTTATTACATGCCCAAGCAAAAATCTCTATTAGTTTGGGTTGGGGTAAAGAGAAGGAAAGTTGATTGATTAGGATCTTCTAATGAGATACAAAATTAATAATAAGTTCATCATCAGATTATTGGATAGAATAAAGGTCAGTGATGGATACTTTTTTGGATATGTTTATTTTAAAGTGATCCAAAAAAATTTGGGTCAACTAGGTGAAGGAGAAGAGAGAGTGTTTGTTTATGTCACGATAGTAGTCTAATCTTGGACTAGATAGGGACATGGGGAAGGTATGAAGAAGGAGGGCATCATCATAGGAAATCAAATAACATGCATGCCTAAATTCCCTAAGGTGATATTGGGGGTCCTCCTTACTTTGAAACTTAGAAAACTTTGGAATTTCCCACTGAGGAGGATATGGTTTGATAGGGATAGATGGGTGAATGGGTTCATTATAGATCTAGTCATATTATAATATGTTGTGAGAATAGAGATGGATGACTCTAAGGTATTAATTTTATCCATGGTCATTTTAATTAGATATATTTGGGATTATGCACCCAAAAAATTATAAGGTGCATACTATTGTGGTTGTGGGTGACATAGTGATAACTAGTAGGAGGTTGAGGAGCTGTCACATATTGATATGTGGACACAGGTGGTTAGGTAGATGCCATGTAGGGGTAGGCGGATGTAGGTGGTTGGGTAGTGAGTAGAGGTACATGCCCTTGTGGGTTAGGGATGTAACATAGTTTTGGTGTGATGGGTACTTGTTGAGAGGTTAAATTGGGTTGGATAGGAGATATAATTGGGTTTGTAACTAAGGGAAAGGTGGTGACCTTTGTGCTGATCTATGGAAAGGTAAAAGGTATAGACACCACTATATTTTGAAGTAAAATAGTGACTAATAGATTGGGGGTGCCCAAAGTAAGGTTGACAATGATAGTGTTAGGTGATCTCATGGTGAGGGGAGTATAGGTGTTTAATGTTTTGGTTGCTCCTAGGGTAGAGGAGTTGTTGGTGGAGATGGAAGGCATAAGGGTGTTGGTTTACTGGGTAGGTTGGTTTTCCATAGTAGCATCGAAGGGATTATTGGTGGATGAGGATGATTGGGTGGTCAAAAGTTGGGTGCTGACTATGGAAATAGAAGGGTCCCCTATAAGGTGAGAGGGCATGCTATAAGGTGGGACCACAAGTGGAGCTGAAGTAGGGGTATAGGGAGGAATGGTGCTGAGATAATTCTGAAGGGCCATAGGGTTATTATCTAAGAAGGTGGTAAATTCTATATCTCTTTAGGTAACTACCTAAGGGAAATAAGTAATTCTCAAAATCTGAGGAGAGTCTTTTAGTTTAGAGATCTACTCCATGGGTGAAGAGGTGGAATAGGTTGATTGGCTCAGTGATGGGTTCTATTCTATTAGATTATTTTATTACTTGGTGAGTTAGAACCATAGAAGATAAGGGAGAGAGAGAATACATAAACAATCTCACCACTAAAATAGATAGAAGACAAGAAATGAGCAAGGAAATCAAACACACTAAAAAGTATGTTAAGTCATAAAGTTCTTTTTAGTTCCTCTTTTGGCTTATACCTTAAGCTTTGTAAGAAATTGTGTGACTAAAATTGGCTTTTATATTAGGTACTAGAAAAGAAGTTTATGGTTGGTTTCAGGTTGTGTTTAGGCTATCAAAAGGATCTATATTATGAATCAATATGTGGCTTGGTATTGGGGCCTATCCCCTCACTTCACACACCATAGTGATAAGGGTGTCAAGTGCTTAGTAAATATATATTGATTTACAGAGTTTATACTCAACTAGAGAGATGATTTGGTTCTCCCCTTAGTAATGGAATCCAAGTAGGATTTTTGGGAAAGGGTAAGGTGACCTCTAGGTGATGAAATACTAGGAAGGCCTTATGTCAATATGTTTATATGTTTGATTGATGTAGGTGGTTTGTTTTGGTGTGTGCAATAAAAGTGATGCTATGATTGAATTACTTTGTTTTAATTTAAATAAGTGAGCTAAACTTGTAAGAAACCAATGTATGAATTTGATTTTAAACCCAAAAGAAATTTTAATTTTTTTTATGAGCACATAATAGAAAGAAGAGAATATAGATGCAATCAAATGAGACCTAATTAGAGACTCAAGGATCCCACTAGGGATACAAGAATGTTTTAGAGAATTTCAGATTATATTCTAAGGAAGAAGAAAGAAACTAGATATGGGTATGGTTGAAAACCCTATTTGGTTTTGTGTGTAGTAAATCAAATTATTATAAATATCTCCTCTTTATCTTGGGAGGAATGACTTTAAAATAAGATAGCACTAAGTAAATAGTTGGTTAGATAGATAGTTGGGTGGATTGCCTAGTGCTAGCTAGATCCCAAAAGCAAGAGCTTCCTTGAGGGTTGTTAATCCACACATTTTAAACAATTAAGTTTATAAAATAGAAGATAAAATACTTTCATCAAGAATAAAAAGCTACTAAAATAAAATATAATAAATTCTTGATATAAAATAGAATAAAATGACTAATATAGTAATAAACAGGTGAATACTAATGCTAAATAGTTTGGGTATGGTTCAAAAAATAATTTGGGGGTCTGTAAACAAGTAGATGAAAAGAATGTTGGATTTAGTTGAGAGTAATTAGGAGAAAATAGCTTGCTATTATTTTTTTCCATAGTGACCACAATAATTGGTCAAACCATTGATAGTTGAGGTGACCGTCAATGGTTGAGATGACCGTCAGTGGTAGAACAAACTGTCAATGGTTCGGATGACCATTGATAGTTACTATGTGTTGTGTTTGGGTGATAAAAATTTAGATTAACAAGATCACAAAAGGTAATTTTGGGTGATTTCTTTGTGTTGGACTGATTATGAATTGGAAACAAAGGAATTGATAGATTGAAAACAAATATTTAGCTTACTGGAAATTGGTTGGATTAATGGTTGAGGTGGTTGGCTCATTGGTAGAGCCTAGCATGATTTTGGAAGAGTAATAGTACTTGGCTATTGGTTAAGAGGTGATGTAAAGTTAAATCTCAATCATGATGGCTGGATCACTATGTTTCTAGAAGAAGTGATCTACAAATAGACTTTGGATGCAAAGGCTCTTGAAGTCATGGATGGATCCCTTTTCACCTCTTCCTCCTCTCTTCTTATAGGCAAGGTAGGAGAGGTGCAAAAAGATGTTAAAAATGGGTTCAACTTGTTGTCTATGTTTAAATTTGACATGAATGGGATCACATGTGAATTAGAAATTCTAATTATAGAAAAGAAAGTTAGAGGAAAGGGTTAGTTGAGATAGTTTAGATGATGAAACCTGATCATCAATGGTCATGATGACCATAGATAGTTAGGGTGACCATCAGTGGTCGATTATCAAGGGAATGTTGGGTTAGAATGTGGTTTAAGTCATTAGGTCAAATTGACTATCATTAGCTCTTGTCTGATGTTGAATGGTCAAGTTGGGGCCCAAGGGGGTCCAGAGGTGGTCTAGGGGAATTATGACATTCAAAATCATTGTGTGTGGATTTATAGTGTCTACATTAGTAGATATCATATTATTTTATATACACATATATGTTTCATGGGTACTTAAGTGTGATACAAGCATACATTAGATCTATGATACATGAGCATGTAGATGTTGGACCTTTCCTCTCCCCATGTGATACATTATGTTGGGGCCATCTTGCTTTTATTTGATCATGACTGATACATTTGATATTATGTTATGATCATTTTACATTATCACATTTAGCTTATATAGTAACATTACACATGCCTATACTCATGCTACTATCTGACATAGTTTATTTGATATGATACTCTATAGGACATTTAGATAACATATGTATGCAAGGACTAATATGGCATGCTTGTGATAGTTTCTTATGTTTCACTCACTTCATCTCTTCATATGGATTACATTATTGTAATTATTATTTAGTTTATTCTCTTGATTATGGAAAATTTGAACATGCTCCTTCTTTTTATCCACAATGCCCTTAGTGTTTCTATTTTATTTAGTGTGTAGACATTTGAATATGTCCTCCCTTTAAGTGTGAGGATTTTTAACATGTCCCTTGTTTTTTGTCTACTTATACCCCTCTTTGTATTAAATTTAATACACTTGTGTGTCTGCTCGATTATTTACTAAGCTTTTTAATTATAGACATTTCCATGATCCATATCATACATCTTAGGTCTTTTTATGTATGTATACTCTGAGCTTGATTGATATATACACTTCAACGTGATACAAATATATATTATTTACTACATTATTTACACAAATACAACATATTTGTCTCATCCTTGTGAGATAAGGTGACTATTGTTTTTCATTCCCCTCACCTTAAAATGGGGGCATGTCCTATAAACATGACTCCTAATACATATAATTTATAAAATTAGATGAATTTGATTCAGTTTACATTATTCATATATATACTCGAGATAAAATTTTATACATTTATCAAAAATTTGGGACATCATTTTTTAGATTTTTGATACATTTTATAAAGTAGGGTTACATTTTGATAGATATTTCAGATTTAGACACATTTGAAGTGTGTATGCCATTAAAATGCACTAAATCACATATACATTTTCAAGACATACATAATAATCATACACAAACCCTACCAAGATGCAATTTTTTATATTTTATTTTTTACATTGTTGGATTATTTGATTAGTTTGATCAATATTCATTACCCTTGATGGACTTGGCACTTTTTTATATCATTATGATTTGATATCTTTATACCATTTGACTTAGATGATATTGGCTAGATTATGATACACTAGATTTATGCAATTGAGATTCTAATCTCTTGATGGGTTTGACACAACTAACCCATATACTATACTTGGGGCATTATCACCCTCTAATTACCCTCTTCACATCTCCAAGGTTTAGTTTTGAACCTCTCTCTAATGCTTCAGTAGGAAGCATCATTACTAATGCTAAATATCAAGGGGAAACATGGTTTTTGTTATCACCAAATATTTTACCCTAAAGTTAGTTGTTCAATCCTACTCTAATATTTATGAAACATTGTAATTCCTATAGGATTTTGGGTTGCCTATGGTATAGGTAGACCTATAGGTTTAAAGGATAGCTCCCTATATTGATCCTTGAATGCTTATCACCTACACTTAAGTATTTGATTTGATGAAAAAGAGGTAGAATTAACATGAATTAACCTAATATAATGAGTTTATACACTATAAATATCTCAACTAGACTACCATATAATTACATTATGAAACACAACTTACAACACTTGTCTCAAAATATTGAATTGCTCTAACATTAGTATTTCAAACATGGAGGTGATATATATGGAACTAATCAAGGTGATTTAACTCAAGGTAATTTCTACACACTAAGGCTAATCCTTAAACTCTAAGATATATCAATGCACTTACAACACAATATCTGACCTATTAGAGTGATAACAACTTACATCAAACATGGAAGAGCAAAGAGAAAGCAAGGATATATGCTAATCACTTGACCTTTCACTACACACCACTTCACACACTTATAAAATATGTTATAAACTCCAAGATAGTTTAAAATCTTATTTAAAAGGCAAATTATAATATCAAAGTATAAGGGCTTCACCATACCAAGTATGAAATTAGAATATAAGATCTAAAATGGCTTAAATTTATAGAATGTGTGAGAGGAGAGAGAAGAAGTGGAGCTTAAAGGTCACAATGCCACATATCAAGGCATGAAAAATATTTAAATTTAAGAATAATTAAGTGGATAACATAGGTTTGGAAGGTATTCTTGGACAAGTGTCCATCTAAATCATAAAACTCCCCAAAACTAGCATAGGGGCCTTCAAATACCTTCTTGAAATTGCCTTCATGACTAGGCACCTTTTGAGCACTTGAAACTAGACTAGGGAGAGTTGAAACATGTTAAATATCTTATGGAGGTTATAAAAATTCCATGATAGTCATTAGATGCATCCCTAACTACTAACCATATTTTAGACATTTGTACTCACCCTCTGTAGTTATTCATTACCCCTCTAGGTCTCATTATTCACATTTATCACCACAATATCCTTAATTTTCTCAATAAAATCCATGGAAGAGATGTTAGGACACCTATATAGAGTTTATCTTCATTTCATTCCATGAATTAGACCTTAAAAGGTCCCAAAAATAGACTTCTCACTCTCTCATTTGGTAGTCATTTCTTATCTTCAATCTCTATCCAAGATTGCCTATGATGGATGGTGTAATAGTGATGTTTCCATAACCATATGTGGTGATAAATGGGCATATGTAGTTATAAAAATTTCCACTTGACCTCATCAAATTATTCATACCTATTCATTCTGCTTTGTACCTACAAAACACACAAAATCCTACAAGAAACCCTATTTTTAGCTTATCCATACATGTAGGATATAGACCAATTAGATGTGGAGGCTAATGTGAGAGTATTATAAAATTTAAAAAACACATTAAATTTTAAAATACCCCACATATATGAATCTCCATTTTTTTCTTCTTCATTAGGTCAAAGATAGGGTTTTTGGAGGGTTTTAACAAGTTTTAGTTCTTAGTGATAGTTCATAAAACTTAAACTTTCAAACCTCAAAATAAATTAAATAAGAAAAATTTATGGAACTCATTCAACCATTAACATCTCCTTATTATACCATGCTTGTTTTTTTTATAGGTATGAGCAAGAGAAGTTGGTCTATTAGGCTTTAGAATGCATTTTAGACACCCTAAAACTAGTTTGAGCCAAAATTGACCATTTTGTGTTACTTTAATATAAAAAAAAGGTTATAAATTATATTATACTCTCCCATAAAATTTTTAAAATTAATTTTAGAGTTCACATGGTCATATTAATAAAAGTATACCCCTGTAGGGCTTAGGTCTGATTCTAGGCCTAATAGGTCTGATTGTGCTTGAGTTGTCCATGACCACCCTATGTACTTATGATAATTACATAGATTTTTACACCTTTTTCATGCTCAAATAAACCTTAAAAATAATTATTTATCATCCCAAGACTCTTAATCATATGCCTTTACCATCCATTCACCAAGACTGTAATTGCATCATGACTGGGAGTGCCCTTTGTCTGAGATAAAACTGAGGGCCCTTCCCTTGTTTTCCTAGCCAATTTGAGGTTATAAGAGGCTATAATAGGTATTTAATATATTATTTAAATTATTTTATGGATATGTCACCTCCATATAATCCTCAAATTCACATATTTCAAGACATACTTATGGTGTTGATGATTGTATGTAGGATTATAGAGTTAGGTTAATTATAGGTTGAGTTTTAATTAAACTTCTCTACTTCTTCTCTCTAAGATCCTCATGAAGTTAATGACACCACTATGGGAATGTTTTTAAACATGTTAAACATCCAAAATTTATTCTAAATTTTTCAATCCACATCTCTCCTTTTCTTAGAAGTGGTTAGTCTACTATAACAAATAGTGTCACTTATAGGTGACCATCAAAGAGACTTTAAGGAGTCACTATATGTATTCATATGTATCAAGGTATTATAATTCAATTAAATTGACTACTCTTGATGTAATTGGATCATTTTGAACTTGAGTGGACACCTAAACCATGCATACCATGATCTCATCCTCTCATATCAACATTATGGTTTGTAGTAAGAGTATTTATGACAATGTAAGAGAAATAAAGACCTATAGGTGATGATAGATACTTGAATAGTATAATTTATGCCATTTACATATTTTTAGGTCATTAAGATAAATTCAAACCAAAAGGAGTCATAATGTTTGTAGGTCATGCTTCCATTATGTCCCTATTGCATTGAAAGACCACTTAGGCTTAAACAGTACTATAGATTATTGAGTATCTTCAATGAGAACCTTTCTGAAATGGAAGGATATCTACACTATAATATTATGATCAAAATATAACTCTCCTATGTAAAATAATTTCCCCTATGCCTGAGATACATGATGGAAATAAATATAATAGTTTGTACTTTAAGATATTCCACCATGGGATGATTATTTGTGACACAGGATCCCTGTTTCAAAAATATTAATGTAAATTGTCTCAATTTCAACATTCTTAACTTGTGGACGTAGTATTAAATTATTCCTACCATTTTATGGCCACATAATTATCATAATGTCACTTTGAATTCCTTTAGACTATAAATAAGTTTCAAACATTTTTATTCAACTCTACTTAGTCTTTTGTAGATGGCAATCAGACCATTGTTGGAAATTTGTAGGTGTCACTTATGAAATATAGGACTATGTGCATTAAATTTGGCTCCACAACCAACCATTGAAAATGATAAATCTCACTATATTCACTTTGGTAACATCCTTATAGTAATAAAACCTTCATGTATCATCATCATGGCTAGTGAAGGCTTAGTTTCACTTGATTGTAGGTGACTACTATAGGAAAAATAGCTGTGTAAATTTTAATCCTTGTATATCATAAGGAAACTAATTATATAAATAATTTCATGAAGGTAAATTTATCTCAATTATTATGAGAGGATGAAGATAACATTCCAACTTTATTCTGAAGTCACTATAAGAAGGTCAGCTTTACAAGAGTGAAAACATTGTCTACAAACTATCAATGGGATTTTTTTAGCAAGATGAGAGTGATCATGCCAACTCTTTCACACCACACATGAAAACTAGACAAATAATCATGTGATAAGGATGATAATTTTATAGGCACAATCCAATGATATGGGGGTGAATTAGTGGTGGAAAATAATCCAATTCAATTTCCAAACCCTTATAAATACTTAAGCATTTAATACAATCATTCATGAATCATACACATCATTCATAGCAGTGAACAATGAACATAATGAAATATCAAATACACAACACAAGATATGAATGGGAAACCCTCTTGGGGAATAAAACCCAGTCTCAATCTTGTAAATACATAGATTATTGTCTTATAAGATGATCACAAATAAGAGACTAATCAAGTCCTTCTAATCAGGAACCTTGGTCAAGTCCTTATGACCTTAGGACTTTAGTGAGACATTATCTCCATAAGTATCACTTATCCCTAAGATGATCAAGTCCTTATAACCACTTATGTTTTCAAGTCCTAACCTATAACCTTAATCAAGTCTTTCTAACCAAAGGCCTTTAGTGAAACCTTGTTTCATAAGGAGAAATTACCCCTATGGAAGATCAAGTCCTTTATAACCTCCTTGAAAAGAACACCTCCACCTTATAATTTGTCTTCAAAACCTTATTATGAAACTATTTATTATATGAAAACTTCATAAAATTCTCTCTAACTCATATAGGCCTCTCACATAGGCATGCCACAATCTCTCTCCTTCTTCACTCAAATAGTCCTTATATGCATACTCAGATATCTTCACACAAATTCAAACTATAATAACACTAATATGTCATAAAAAACATTATCCACAGATCATAAACATATTAATTAATCTCCTCTTCTCATCAACCCAATAACTGGGCACTCTTTCTCTCCTTCACTTCACAAATTGCATATATACCTTACTCTTTCTCATAAGTATTCCACTCCAAGTCTAGAAATCATCATCTTTGATTTCACTATATATATATATATATATATATATATATATATTGAACTACCAAGTTCAAATTAATATTTTTCATCCATAATATATGCCTTCACCCTTAAGGTATCTCACATGGATCACACTTAAGCACAACACACTTTCAAATAGGCCTAAGTCACTTTTATGTCTTATAGATACCCATTCATCTCTTTAACACTTTTTTTTATCATAATAAGAACTTAGTACCATTTAAAAATACATGTTTCCACTCTTTATATTCCCTAATACATCCTCAAAGGATCACATTCACCTTTGCTTACCTTTGTGTATGCTCAATTAGAGACCTTATGCACAGGAACACCATTACCAAACATACAGTCAACTTTTTAAAAATTGTTCATACTCAAGATAGATTTATCACACATCCAAAATAATCATATATAATCCCCAAGGAGTCTAAAATACTTATAAATATCAAATTCAACATGAGACATCTAAATAACATCAAAATGAGCTCAAATATCCTTTTCGAGTCACTTGCATAATAAACACAAACACATAATCAAATTTGAACATTAATATATTTGATTGTACACAATTTCAAATATTCAAGATAGGTTAACTAGATTCATAATGGATTACTCTTCATATTTAGTTTTTATATAACTAATAAATTTGACTTATATCAAAAGATATGAAAAAAATACAGAGCTTTGGTTTTTCCTTATGTTAAATTCAAATATTTGAATTCAAATGATCACTGTTAAACTTTGAACACAATTCTCACATCTCATGTCATCACTCAACTTGGAAAATAATGATCCATCTATATTTTTAAAAATTACACCTAAATTTTACTCTATTAAACTCTAGTTACTTTGAACATTTTTACTTACTATGCTCTATTGATCTCAATCATACAAACAACTACTCATTGTTGATCTTATATCCTTACCTTTACATAGTCATTAAACATCATGCACCTATAATCATCTATTTATTTCCTAAATTATTTAAAAAATGTACACCATTTATCTTTCTTTAGGTTTAACTCTTTCAAAATTTACTATGGGGACCCTTTCAATATGTTTGAGTAGCCATCTTTTAGCCTTAATAACTTCTTCTATGCTTAGACTCATGATCTCAAATTTGGATTAGATGATTTATACACATAGGAGAATCCAAAAATATAAAAAAATATATCCTATAACCCTTTCACATGATATATATATCTCCATTTAAATTCCTTCTCAAAATCTTTTGTCATAGAGCCAACTATGCTTAGAATTTGTCTAGGAGACCAACTTTTCTCCTACATAACTTTTGTCATGCTTCAGTGCATGATCTCAAATTTAGAGAAAATAAAATATGATAAAAACTAAACAAACACATATTATTATTTTATATTTAAAATTTCACATGTGTAATATATTACACCATCAAAATTATCACTTGGTTCTTCTTGCCACATTGAAAAATTTGGCTAAGTATGGGAAAACATAGTCAAACTTCCTTGGAACCCAACTTTGTACACATATATCTTTGACCATGATTTGATGCATGACTTTAGATATATAATCAACACATAGTCAACTTTGAACATTAATATCTTTGACTATACACACTTCCATATCTTAAAATTAGGTTAATTAGATACACCATGGATTCCTCTTCATATTTTATTTTTATAGCACCAAAAATTTTGACTTATATTAAAAGATATGAATAAAATATAGAGTTTTGGTTTTTCCCTATGATAAATTCAAATATTTAAATTTAAATGATCATAGTAAAAATTTGAACACAATGATTGCATATCATGTCATCTCTCATCTTGTCTAATCACACTCCATCGATATTTATTGAAATTACACCAAAAATTAACTCCATTTAAATTTAGTTACTTTGACCATTTTGACTTACTGCACTCCATTGATATCAATCATACAAAAAACCACTCATTGTTGATCTCTTATCCTTACCTTTACAAAGTCATTAAACATCATGCACCTATATTCATCTCAATACTTCCTAAATTCTTTGGTCAATGTGCACTGTTGATCTTGATCGATCTTTAACTCTTTAAAAATTTACTAAGTATGAGAACCTTTTCAATATGTCTAAGTAGCCTTTTTTTAACTTTAATAACTTCTTCTACACTTAGACACATGATCTCAAATTTAGACCAGATGATCTCCTCACATAGGAGAATCCAACCACATAAAAAATATATTTTGGAACCCTTAAACATGAAATATATATCACCATTAAAATTCCTTCTCAAAATCTTCTATCAGAGAGCCAACTATGCTTAAAGTTTGTCTAGGAGACCAACTTTTCTCCTGCATAACTTTTTACATGCTTCAGTGCATGATCTAAAATTTAGAAAAAATAAACTATGATAAAAACTAAACAAACCCATATGATTATTTTATATTTACACCTTCACGTGTGTAATTTTATTACATCATCAAAACTCTCACTTGAATCTTCTTGCCACATTGCAAAATTTGGCTAAGTATGGGAAAACATAGTCAAACTGCCCAAGAACCCAACTTTATACCCATATATCTTTGTCCATGATTTTATGCATTAATTAAGATATGGTGAATGTAAAATAGGGATTAATGTGATAAAAAATATATGATAAAATCCCTTTTATTCATTCCCATGTGGTAATGGTGATGTCATCAAATTACCTACTTAGATTTTTTGCCACTAGACCCAAACTATCTAGATGAAAACTATAGAAAACCAAATGAATTCCACCTATGCACATAATATTTCAAAGTATATATAACATCCTAGGTACCTATTTCACATTTTCCAATCACCATACTCATCCTTAAATATCTCTAATCATGCCAAAATTTAAGATCAACCAAACCTCCTTTAAGCACATTAGGACAACCACATTACACACATTGTCATTGCTACTTAGGATATCAAAGAACTTCATCCACTCACTAGGATACCTACATGACATCACCATGACATCACTAAAAACTCTCCGACAGGTCAAGCTCTTTAGAATCATGTACAATAACTAGTTCGTATGGACCAATCCAAATAGAGGTGAAAACTACATGATATGGGGATGTGTATGGAGAAAAGAGGAGCAGACATTCTTAGCAATATTTAATATAAAACAAATAACTGATCTTTTTAATCTTAAAAATAATGAAATTGGTTGACCATTTTTGCATGCAAATGAAATAAATATAACAAGTAGGATATTTTTTCCCATTTTTAAGATTTTCAAGGCTTACCAAGTATAGAACTGAGTTTTGGGAATCCCAAGAGACACTCTTGAATATATCCCACATGACAAAGCTAATACATAATTTGTAAAATAGTTGAAACACACATGAAACTACTTGATCTTCTTATTTTCAACATAACACATATATTTGTCAGTTTAAGACTACCACCTCTGATAATAGTCTGACATGTAGGATGTTAAATTATGCTTTATAACACTTATCCTCTATGGTAAACCATATAAGTTCATTTAATGACTGAAATGTGACCTTATACGACATAAGACCAACTAAGCACCAAAAATAAATATCACCAAGGTTAACGACACATTAAATGACCTCACTAAGATCATGTTATACCCTTTCACACTCTAGAAGACCCCCATATCAAATTTGACCATATAGGGGGTTGACCTAATTTGAATTGTGGTCAAATTAGTCAAAAATTGCATCAACACACATGTGTACTTATTATTTATTCTCTTTTCTTTCAATAAAATTTTAATTATTCATTTTCAAATTATATGCACTAATTACACCTATAACATTATATTGGTTTCAAGTTATACACATAAAAAATTCAAAAAGGACTCAAGTAATTCAAGGTGTGTTTACACACCACATTACACATTTATTTCCTTTAAATTTGTAATTTATTCCTTATGCATTACTAGATTAAATGGATAGAGCGAGGGGTGATGTAGATCCCTAAATCTAAATTTATATGTTAAATCAGTCTTGTATGCTTGACAAATAACAGTCAAGACTTCACCCTTTAGGTAGTGATATTATTTATAGTTGAAAGGCTCGTGTTTGCCATCTAAATAGGACTAAATGATTATCTTTTAGTCCAAACCTAATACTGATATTAACCAAATCATTTGTACCCCATATTATAATTAAACTCTTATATGTATCCTTCATAGTCAGTTAGATAGCTCTAGCAACATTATATTTTACTATATAGTTACATTCAGACTTGGATAGTAGTGTTGAAGCTACAATCCATTCTCCACTTCATGTTTACATGCTTTTTAAAGACTCAAAACTTAAAATCTTTCAATATGTATGGATTGATATATTTTTTTTCATAAATCCTTATTTGAGAATCATTTCAAAATAATTGGTATAAAAATAGGTTAAATACAATTGATTAGTCATCTAAATAATCTCTTACAATCACTTCTTAATCTCATACTATACTAATAAAAATTAAATACATAACTAATTTATTCTACCCTATTATTTCTTAATTTCATATCAATCATAGGAGCAGTCATATTATAGGTATAAAACATTCAAAAAGTATCCCGTCAGCCATATTTGTCAAGTTACAAGATAGATTTCTACATTCACTTGAATATATCATTCTACACCATTGTTCACACACAAGCTAACACCAGGGATAACTAAATATGTTTGAGACCATATTTAGAGTATTATCTATGTAAGCAATGCTCATTAACAAAGGGGTATTTGTGTTTAGTTTGAATCTATGATCCTACTAACTCATTTTTTCAAGGATACAAGACTTAAGAGGATGATCTAGAGTTTGAGATATATTTTGATATCTATCTCATGTGTTTCCAACATGAAAACACAATCTAAAAGGCAAAGAAAAATTAAAATACCTATGTGAAATTTCAGTCAATAGTAAATACTCTATATAATATAGATGTATTAAATCACATATAGTATCAATGATGTTAGTGTCCATAGGGTGATGTAAACATCCATGTTAACAGAAATATATTATTCAGAATCTCATTACTAAATTAAAATCTTCATATAATCTATTTCCATACCTACATTACTTATACCTATATGTACATTAGTATATAAACTAATTATAATGTCTCCTTCATATTTTCTATTATCATTATATTGAATGTTTTACTTTATATATTTGGCATATGATTAGATTTAGTAGTTTATATCAAAATGTGAGTAGAATCTAAACTCATTAATTACCATTATCTTAGAGTATCTTATTCCTCTTTAATTAGGATACTCTTCCCCAATCCTTAATCCTAGAAAGGGTTAAATAACAAGTATCCTAAAACACTCACACTTTTATTCTAGTTAAAATCCATTAAGGTTGTTAGAGATAAGAGAAGAGTTTGAAATTTATAATTCAAATAACCATTATATTAACCCTTATAGGATACATTTGATTAAATTTGGTGAATCTAATGACCTATTAGTGCCAAATCAAATTTCCTCCTTTCTTGTTTTTCGTGACTTTACTTTATATCATAATGTTAATGGAGCTATAGTAGTAAACTAGGTTTTTGATAATCACTCTCTCAATTTTTAGTGGATGCTCTTCTCCTCCATATAAACCATTCACCAATTTCATTGTATATTTTACTCCTTATCCTTAAATATAAAACTACTTCCTCTCATACCCATCACTCTCTAACTCATATTTAGTGTGTGTTAACTTTTTATGATTCTTACAATGAAAATTTGAAACTTAACCATGTGTGTACGTATGTATATATGTACATATATACATATATATGTAAATATATATATACACATATATATCAATATCTATCCCTATATATAAATATACATTATATATGTGTGTGTATGTATGTATGTATGTATATACACACAAAAACATACATACACACACACACACACACACACACACACACACACACACACACACACACACACACACACACACACACACACACACACACACACACACACACACACACACACACACATATATATATATATATATTATATATGTATGTATTCACACACGCACGCGCGCGCGCACACACACACACACACACACAAACCCAATTGAAAGCATTGAGCTTCTCTCTAATTTTTTTTAATACAACACTTTGATCCTCCATTTTATTCATAATTAACCAAAAAATATTTATGAATTATTAACCAAGACTTAGATGCTTCCCACTATCATACAATATTGTATTCCCTATCCTTATAGATGTAACTATTTCTTCTCATACCCACCACTCTCTGATGCATATTTATTTTGACCATACTTATGATTCTTACAATCAAAATTTTAAAGTTAACCACATACATATCAATTATATTCATAACCACTTGAAATATTTGAGTTTATATATGTTTTACCTTATTTTTATTAATGAACATTAATAAGATAGAAACTAATTTAATAATTTAGATTACAAAGATATAAAATAAGGTTAAAATGATAATGTAAAAACTTGAAACTAGTATGACACTATGGTTTTATAAATATAGAAAGTGAAATAAAAGGATAATATGATTAGTATTTAATTATACTATGAAAGACTAAAATCATAAGCAAAAGGTAGAAAAGGTAGAAAATTAGACATAAGGATACTCAAATCAAGATCTAGATATCTATGTGTGACAAAACATTAATATCAGCCTTGAGCTAGTATTGACAGTCATAAAGTTATTAGTCTAATAATTTTATCTCTATATATTTTTCCTCTATATTTTGATACATGCAAGTTTTTTTTATTAAAATTTGGAAATAACAATTGTATTAATCATAATTAATATAAACTGACTTAAAATAATGAAAATGCTTTAAAATAACTTAATATAAGTAAAATAGAACCAAAGAATCAAAATTAACAAAGCACAATTGAATGAAAGAAGACTAACTATAAACTAAAAAAGACATTATTTTCTGGCTATGATCTAACTATGTAAAAGCAAACAATGGATGAAAATAATCAATAGAGACTAATTTTGCAAGTGCTAAAGAAACTAAACATGTTACTATTAAGGGACAATACTGTTAAAAGGGGAGGGTAAATACTATAACTATTATCTTCTACTAGTATATTTATCATTTATCAAAAAATAGGTAAATTACGGCATAATCATCTATGGTTGATTAAAACATGTTTGTATGAATAAAATTGAACTTTGGGTGTGCACAAATGATCAATAATAAATTATTCAAATTTAAAACCCTAATAGGTATCTTAATGACTAAAATATCTAAAAATATAAAAGGGGAAGTGTAATTTTTTGAGTTATCCCTAATCACCCCTATGATTAATTATCACTTATTACATATCTAATAATCAAAAGAGGGAAATCAAGCCCATGCATTTCTCCCACTTAGTGTTATGTTAAATTGTTTTACTTTGACTACATATATGCATCTAGATATGGATTGAATACTTGATAATGCTTTGATTTTTCTTGGCTAAAGTAGGATCTTGACCTAGATAAATAATATTTAAAAATTATTAGAATCATATTTTGAAAAAATAGAGAAGCTTTACTTAGTGTGCAATAGTGTAAGTATGCCTTTATATTGAAAATTTCAATTTATATAATAGGTGATTTAGATGTTCCTTTATAGTGATCCAAAATGGGAAGACCTCATGCTACATATCACAAAAATAAAAACAACCTATAATGGAGGGTATAAATTCAAAAAGTGACCATGACTAGGATGAAAGAGGATAGAATCAAAACATAGGGGATAAAATTGACTACCATTATTGTCCCCTACTAGTTGATCTTGTCCTAACAAAAAATGTGTGAATTTAGGGATCCATGATGTATGTATATATGGGTTTTATCAATTTATTGCATTTATGTATGCATAAGTTAACAACTTATAAAGGGATAAGACTATATAGGTGCATATGATATATAGAAGTAGTGAAATATGTTTAGATTAAGTACTCGAGTCAATTAAAGTCAAAGTGGGCCAATATTGGAACTATAAAGTATTCATGACAAAATTTGAGTGACTATATTTTCCCCTCATTTAATTTAGAAATGAATTTACTAGATCAAAATGAAAGACATACCTAAGTGTGTACAACAAACTTTGAATTTGGGATAAATATCTAGTCATGAAAGGTATTCCATGGAAAATCTTGTAATGATGTAAAAGTAGTTAATGTTTATATGTGAAACTAAAAATTGAAATGTAACTTAAATTCAAAAATATTGAAAAAGGAAAAGTAACAAGTAAAATTTTATGTGAAACCAATGTTTATCTTGTAAATTTTATTAGAAATGATGCTTCCTTGAAGTATAGAATAAGTGGTGCTTCCCATCAAGGATTTGGAGAGGTTATTTCCTTCATTGAACTAATGGTGATATTTGAGGGTGACCAATCCCAAAAATTAAGTGAACATGTATATAAAATAGAAACCATTAAAGGTTGAAAATATATCTTTTTTTTATGTTAGTCTTTGTAACCCCAATATGTAAAACTAGTTAGAATTGACAATGGATTCACAAGTAATAATGATAGAGGGAACTAAACGTATAAGTTATGAATTATGCACTTTAACTAAATCAACCACTGCAAATGGATTGTATATTCAATTATCACTTTTTTCCTTAGTTCATTTATGAATGATAAAAATAGAATGGATAACATCCATGTTCCTACCATGACCATAGATAACAATTAGTTTTGAAAATATGGAATGAATATATGCCATGCCCCCATTTTGATAAATCTATAAATTGTGATTGAATATAGATGAAAATTTGTAAATGGTGTTTAAATATTGTGCATTAATTTTTATCATGCACATAAAAATGTATGAGTCTATATTTTGTTCCTATAATGTAAGTGCATATGCATGCATAACCCCTGTAATATATACCAATTACTAAATTTTTGAACATTTTTCCATTATTTAAAATTGTATTATATACTCAACACTAATTTTTTCCTTCAAGAGGATTATTTCATGTATGAAAATCCCATTTAAATGTCCCATTTTAATGTAAGGGAGTGTTTATATAAATTTAGTCATCTCAAAATAAAAGGTTATTTATATCATGTGTAGGAGGATGTAATCATTGTATATTGTAGCATTTGTGAAAAGTATGTCAACATATTAATATGTATAACATTTTAATCATGTATGTAATATTATGAGGCAAGGTCTATATAAATGTATCAATGAAGATCATATTAATGGATTGTAAAATTATAATCATATACATTAGTTAGTGCATGTCATGTATTATGATAGTTATCAAACTTAGAAATCTCAAAATACACACAAACATAATAATAATAATGTCATAAAATAAGGCCAAATACATCATATAAGGAAAATTTTAAAATGTTTTATAAGTAAAGTTTTCACACACAAGTCCAAGGGGCAAATTAAAAAGGACATGAATAATGTCACAAACAAAGGACATGTTCAAATGTCAAACAAAATAAAGGGATAAGGAATTCAAGTCAAGTACGTGTTCCAATTTCATAAAAAATAAATATATAATAGATACCTTAAATAAAATTTCACACAAGTACTACATGTCATACATAATAAACAAGATACTTTAATATACTACTCACAATTAATATCATGAATAAATAATAGAACTATAAAAGTAGTCTACACCATGTATATGTAATTATTGGAAGCATAATTATTTAAAAGGAGGGTGAATCACTCATCAATACATTCATTCAACTCAACTTAGAGTTCATGAGCCATTCATACAAGTACATAGATCTTAGAACCTATAAGCAACCGTATAAGATCATGAAACAAGATGACACATCATATATTTTTGAAACCCTCAAGGGGAAAAAAAACATAGATATTTAAAAATGGACTGTAGTATTATAATATAAAAACCAATATTTATTGAATCACCAAATTCACATGGAGTGCCAACCCATCTAGGCTTTAGCAAGCACCCACTTGTAAGTAGGCATCAACCCCCTAGATGACTCAGCACAAACTTATCCACCTTATTACTTTGATCACCTTTAGAAAAATATGTTTCTCAAAAAAATAGATGATGACCACCTCTTCACTTCTTCACATTCTTATTCCTCTCAAACTACCTTTTAGGCATCTTTGCTCATCTAGGTCTCTTTAAGACTGATTAGGTCATATGACCTTGATATTCATACATATATATTATTTTATATATGAATATATATATATATATATATATATATATATATATATATATATATATAAACCCATATTATGGCATACATGACCTACTTCTGCTCCTCAATGTGTTCTTTCATTCACTTGCACACAACTCCCTTTACAATAGGCCTAAAATTGCCTTCTATTTATAAAAGCCTCTTGCTCATATCCTTATTGGTTGGACATATACACTTTCACACTTAAATTATAATTTAATTTTTTCTTATAAATTTTTTCAAACATGAATTTAAAAATACATTAGGTTGGCCATAACTTATTAGTCCAAATCCTCTTTTAGGCCTTAAGGAGACCTAATTCAATTAGGCCTACTTTGGCAACACATTGCCTCATGACCCCTTGAAATAAAACAAAATTTATCTAAGAACAATATAATTTAAAAAATAAATAAAATATACATTATCTAAATTCAATTTAAGTCCAAAACAAAATTTATTTCCAACCACCACTTGAACCCCTTCTCAAAACATTGTTCACAATAGGCCTTCATATACATAGAAAGCCTATCTTGAACAAATAAAGCATAAACACAATTTTAAAAAATAAACATAATAATAAATCACATATTAAAAAACCTATTGAACTAAATATCATTAAAAAATTAATTATATACTTCAAATTAGGGTATATAGACTCAAACTCTTCTTTGCAAAATGCTCACTCTAAACTGCCAACTAGCCTCAAAACACATTCATGGAAACTTGAAATTATGATACCTAAAATAACACACTAAAGGAATTAAAATACATATAAATTATCCTAAAATAAAATTATAATAATATACAATAAAAATATCATATTCTCTAATGGAAACTATTTGTCTTGTAGACCAATTTGTTGACCTTCTTTCTCACAGACCTCACTCAGCTAGACAAGCCATTTTGGCTTCAATATTTTCACTACTTTCACTAACTAAAAAACCTTATAAAAATAATTAATAATATATAAAATTACCAAAAAACATATTAATTAAATTATATCCATCACTCTTTCATGTAATCACACCAAAAGCCACATTTTCATAGAACTTGGGTTTTGCACTATTTTTCATCATTAGGTCTACTAGCGACTGGCCAACTTGGATCACCAAATTTTTAAACCTAAGGGATTTAAATTTTCCATAAACCTTCATGGAATTAAAATAAACTTATAAAACTTTTTCCTCCATCTATTTAGTAATTTTGAAATGGTCAACTTTGACTTCTATAATAAATCTTTGATAAACAAGGCCTTTCTTGTACAATTCACTCACTCACCTAAAGACTCAATCACACATGGAGATTATTTTTAGAGTTAAATATAACCTAAAATCACTAAAATATACATACCAATCCATTTTCATAACTTTATAACAACTTCATTCATATCAAGTCACTATTAGGGTTCTTTGATGGTTTAAACCATCTTCCACTATTAGTAATTATTGATAAATCTTAGCCTCTAATTCCAAAAAATAATGCCTAAAAATTTGATATATGACCCTTCCCCATATAAAATTAATATATTAAGTCCTCATGTATATGTTTTACATGCCAAAAAACACTTTAAAAACCTTTTTGGGTAGAAAAATCTTCATCATGTAAACTCATGAGACCTTAAAACACTTTTTCAAACCTAAACCTTCAAAATTTGACTCAAACATGGTAAAATATATCACACCACTTATAATTATCACATTCTCATTATTATCCTAAAATTTAAATCTCATACCTCATTTATCCATAATCTCTCTCTCTTTGATCTCTAGACCTTGACTTGCAAACCACATTAGTCCTTGAAACTGACCTTGTAACCATTATCTAAGCTCTCAACACCTCATATACATTCCATAAAACCTATTACCATACTCAAACACTTTTCATGAATCTTATCACATGCCTGAGACCACTCATCTCACTAAGAAACCAATCCCATGCTTTCATACAAGGTCTCATCATGTTATGACTATGCCTTGAGAAGACTCATTAAGGTCTTGATACTTGACACAAGGATTTAATTATTAATCACTTGTCTCACACACATTATCAATAAAACTCATAAAAAGTTTAATTCCTTTATGCATCTATATTACCAAGTTAAAATAATCATCTCTTCTCACAAGGACTTTACATGCTATGACTAGTTTTAGGCTACTTAAGCACTTGACCTCCATCCCTCTTTTCATGCTTTTAACACCTCACTGTCATGTCATAAAACATATCACATGGTAAATAAATGTAAAAAATACTTATAAAACCTTTATAATCTTGATCACATTCATCTCACCATGCCACCATGCATATACCTTCTTAAGACACTACTAGGCTCAAGCACTTGACAGCTTTGGCATCAAGGACCTTCTATGTTGACCTTCACATGACTCATTAAGACATAATAATATATGCCAATAATATATTAAAATATTAAATTAAATATAAATGACCTCATTTCCATTCTAACTAAATTTTAATAATTTTCACAAGAGTACCACTAAGACATCAATGACAATAATAATTATAGACACATGACATCAACCTTCATAAGCACCTTTGACATCAATGGCAAACCTCAACAATAGGAAAAATTATAAATATTAATTTGATCATATCATATTAAATAGTATATCCCTATGAATAATTTAAAATACGTATTTCAGCAAGACATTTGTAAATAGTATGTAGCTCAACCAATATTAGGATTTATTGAATGGTAACACTTGTAAATATTATAACCAATGGAAAATATGTCCTCAATTTATCAAGGCAAGCCCAACATATTAATCCATGTAAAATATGTTGAATATTTTTTAATGATGTCATGGTGATGTCATGAAGGTGTTTAGGTGAGTGGATGAAGTGCCTTGATAGTTTATTTGACAATGACAAAGTGTGCAATGTTTTTGTCTTAGTATGCTTGAAAGATGCTTGGTTGATCTTCATTTTTAGCATGGTTTGAGATGTGTAAGGATGATTATAAAGTATTTATAATGTTAAATTGGTCCTATCATGGGTCAAGGATGATTAGATAGCTTATGTTTATGATTTTAATTCACCTGGTTCATCATTGTTCTCATCTAGACATTTTGGGTCCAATGATAGAAAATTTGAGTAGGCTTTTTGATGACATCATAATTTCCATGTATGGATACATTAGGGGGATTTGATTATATGGTTTTTATAAAATTAGTCCCTAGTTTATATGTGAAATGTCTCGAGTCTAGAAATGAAGTTTGAAAAAATATGTGTAAGTGCAAAGTTAGGCTCTAAGGCTTTTTTACAGTGTTTTCCCATACTTAGCCAAATTTGCAATGTGGCAAGAAAAGTTGAGTAGGCATTTTGATGATGTAATATCTCACACATGTAGAAATTTAAAGATAAGGTGATCATATGGGTTTATTTATTTTTGTGCCTAGTTTAATTTTTCTAACTTTTAGTTCAATTATTAAATCATGACAAAATTTATGCATGTGCAAAGTTGGTCTTTCTAGACAATTGTTGACATACTTTGCTCTATGAATAGATAAATCTGAGGCATTTTAATGTTGTTATTTCTCACACATGTAAGGATCATAGGATAATATTTAAACATATTTTTATTTTCATATATGAATATATAATATTATCCAAATTTTATAACATTCACTTGAGTGAAGAAAAATATATCGAGGTGCAAAGTTGACCTTATAGACAGATTTCAATGTTCCCCATAATTAGTCTATTTTGCACAAAGATAAAGACCAGGACCAAATTAATATCTAATATCTCATGAGAGATCATAAAATTAAGATATACATTGTGTATCAAATTAAAGAGGTTAAAGTATTTATTAGTTAACAGAGATAAAGATCGAGCTTCTTCTAAGATCCAAACATGTGCAGGTGATCATACATTTTTTAGCTAACAATGCTTGTTCAGCAAGATGATAAGTACATGATGTTTAATAGTATAAGTGATTAGAATTAATTTTATGGTTCCAATTTTCATGATCATGGTGGTTTTTAGTAATATCAAATGGTGAGTGCTATAAGATCAACACATGCCTAATCTATAGACATTGATGGTGTGCATCGAGTCAATATTATAAGAGTGCATGACATGAGTTCAAATGCTCGAGGTTTAACATTTGGAAGTGGCACACTATGAGATAAATTTAAATATTCATATAATAATAATTAATGTTTGTGATTTATCTAAATCAATAAGGATGTAAGATGTGAGCATAGTATTCGATGTTTAACTATGACTGTTTGAATTCAAATATTTGAATTTAACAAAGGAAAGACTAGTTCCTATTTCATGAGCCATAACTTTAAACATATGCATAATTTTACCATCATATAATAATATAATTTGTAGAGGAATCCAACATACATTTTTCAATATATATTTTGAGGTTTGAATTTATGTACAGGCAAAGATATTGAGCTCTAAAGTTGACTATGTGTTTGACTATGTTTTGCAAGTAATATGAGAAGGGTAATTGAGCTCATTCTAATGTTATTTTGATGTTTAATGATTAATTAATATTGAATCATGTTTTAAACTCCATTAAGATCATCTATGTGAATTTTTAAGGTTTGACCAATTATATACAGTATGAACAAGGGTTTATAAGTTGATTGTATGTTCATTCATGGTGATTATGTGTACAGAGAAGTGTTTGAGCTAATTTTTCTTAAGAAAAAGGGTAATGTGATGGTTTTTGGAACTTAAGGAGGATTTATTTATCATTTGTAATGGTTCCATGTATTTTTTAATTTTTCTTGTGTTTTTTTTGTTTTATGAAGTGCTAAATGGGTGAGTAGGTCTCCGTGAGACCTATAAGAGCTAAAAGAGCCTAATTGAAAGTGTAGCTACTTAAGGGTGACCCATAGATGATATGGATGACTTATGAAGATTGAACTGAGTTGTTTATTTGTATAATATATGCCTTATGGGTTAATTCATGCTTAATGGTTGACTAAGATGTTGATATTCATGATGACTCTATATATAGTGAAACAAAAAGGAGATGGTTTCTAGACTTGAGAGATGTGTGTGTATGTGCAGCTAAGTGAAGGAGTGAACCTATTAAATATAAGTTAAAATTTAGTGAGTATTATAAAATAGCAAAGAGAATTAGACATACTTGTATGATTAAGATGATGAAGATTATCACATAGGTCATCGGACCTAATAATCCTAGAAAAGATAGAATGAATGAGTATGTTCAAGAGGCTATTTGAGTGAGGGTGAATGGTGAGCAAAGTCAAGGTGAAGTTTTTGTTTTCCCAATGGATGCGTTAAAGGCTATATTAGGTTATTATGGTGTTTATGACCTATAGGTCATATTTATAATGTCATAATAGTGTTCTTGTAGGTTTTAAGATTGAGTGTGAGTGAAGGTGAAGAGTGATAATTAGAGGTCCATCATCAAGTTTTGAAGACATCAATTAAAATGTGGAGAGGGTCATAGGTAGATAAACATCTAAGGGGTTTTTAGCATTATTTCAAGGTGAAACTTTTAAAAAGTATAGTTTTTGTGGTAGCTTAGCTAGACAGGTGTAGTAGCTCCTTGTGGGATTATAGTCTCACTAAAATAAAGGATGGTAGTTCCTTAATTCATTGTAACTAGTTTAAATTGGTTCTTGATATTATATAATATTAGTCCAATTGTAGGTTCCAATTGTTTTTATCCCCGAAGAGGGTTTCCCACATATGTCATGTGTTATGTACTTGATATTGCCTTGTCTCTCTTGTTCATTGCCATGAATTATGTGTATGCTTCATGAATTATTGTGGTAATTAATTAAGAGTTTTGAAAGTTTTGTAATTGAAGTTGGATTATCTAGGATAACTAATTTAGGCCTCCTCCTTTTAGTGATTTTACCTCTAACAATTGGTATCAAATCTAGTCCTTTGAAGGAAGCTTAATATCTTGAAGGAGATCCTAATTTGGTACAAAGATGGCTAAACAATTGAAGAAAGAGAATCAACAGTGGAAGGATGTGATCAAGGCACTTGAAAAAAATATGTAATTTGAATAAAAATGCTAAAGAAGATGATATTTCTATCAATGATCTCAAGCTTCAGCTAGTATTTACTAAGATAAGTTTGTGTTCAAAAGAAAAGAACATCATGTTTGAAAAATAAACTTGCCATAACAGTAGAGAAGATGATAGAGAGGAAGAAGTAGTTGATCTAGAAGTTAAGCTCATGAGTGAACTTGGTGAACTAAAAGAGTATAAGAATATGAATTATAAAATGAAAAATATGATCAAAGGTCTTGACGCATAAGTTAGTTCTCTTGAAGAAAGTTTTTTAGACAAGTCTGAGAGAGATGAGAAGAAGTATCAAGAATAGATCAAGCCTATTTATTTCCAAGCATATAGATTGAAATATATGGCCAACAAGGAAAAAGAGGTTGAAGATAAGATTAGTATTCTTGAGGATTAATTAAGGACTACAAATGAAAATATAAAATCAAAAGAAGATGAGTACACTCAACTAAAGATTGAGATGGGGTATTTGAAGAGTCAACATGAGCTTGTTGTAGTCAAGTTGGATAAACGTGAAAAGAAGCATGAGAAATCTGAGTATGTCAATGAGGATGTATGATTTGAAATAAATGTAATAATGTCTATTAGATAACCAAATTCTTTAAGGTATGCTAATTTATTCTATGGTCATTGTTATACATGTAATAAGTATGGGAATAGAGCTAAGGACTCTAGAAGGAAGTTAGTCAAGTATGGACATTCATGGAACCTTAGAAGAAAGATAAACTGGTCTTATAAAATTCATAACTCAGATTAGTGAAGAGGTATGTTTAATGATATTGTTTTCTATAGTTGAAATAAATTAGGACATATTGCCAAATTTTTCAAGAATAGTTTGAAGATGAACTCAAATTTTGACAAGAATAAAGATGCTCCTAAAAGTCACTCAATGGTGTTGAGACCAAAGATTATGTAGGATAATCATGATCAAGGTGGAGTTCCTACTATAACAAATAAGGAATCAGATATGAAGAAGATACATAATTTATCTTCTATCTAGATAGAAATGGAAGATCACAATCATCATCAATCAAAAGTTATGAATGATATTATTTATTTTAAATGTGATAAAGTTGGTCACATTTCTAGATACTGCAAGAATAAAATGAATGAATTATCAAAGTAAAACAAGGTATATGGAGCTCCTAATGTGTAAGGAAGATGTCACACATGGGTTTGGAAACCTAAGTCTATCAGGAGAGATCAGTTTGAAACAAAGGATGGTTTATTTGCCATGATAGACAAAAAGGAAAATCAAGAGTTTATGGTGTCAGCATTTATTGACAAATCTAAAGTAAATAATGAAGTTGTGCATCTATTCAAAATCAATTAGATGATGAGGCAAGACTGTAAGTTAGAGAAAGGTATGAAGATATGAGAGTCTCCTCAGTTTTGGGACTTTTAGTCTATCTATGTCAAAGGGGTGTCTATATGTAGACTTCAAGGAGATGCTTTTTAGTCAGAGGAAGCTTGGTAGCTATCAAATATTATTTTATGATAAGGTATGAAAATAAGGTATGTTTGTGCATTCATATTGATCTATCTATTTTTTGAAAGAAAGAAGCTTGTGAAGAATCTTAGTGATCCTATCTTGAGAAAGAGTTAGCTTGTTGATCATGTTTTGGATGCTCTAGTATAAAGATGAGTTTTAAATATCTATCTACATATCAATTTTTGATATATGATAGGTGAGTCTATAAGTTGAATGCCTCTCTTTTAGGCCTAAGTCCTAGATCTTGCTAAGCCTATTAAAGGCTTGTTGAGTAGTTGTCTATGCCATGGAAGTTCAGAGTGTTCTAAAGATGAGATGTCTCTATATAAGTATTGACTATGTTTGGATAATATTTGAATAATTTTTGAAGATTTCATGGTCTAGGTGGAAGATATGATATGGTGATGTCAAAGTGATGTCATGATATGTGGTAAGTTGTGTATGCTTAGTTTGCAGGTTTAGATTAAAGGCTTCTTGGTGGAAATGGAGGATTTATGAAGTTATTATGATGATATTTTTACATAGAAAGGTTTTTTGACCTTATTATAGCATGATCCAAGTGTTTTTGTGGTCTTAATATATTTTGAAGTCAAATTGGAGATTTTTGAGTGCTCTCAATTTTCTTAGTTTTAGCTTAAGGGCAAGCAGGCCTAAAAAATGGGCTATATAATGTTTGGGTTCCCAAAGGTGTGGAAGCTCAAATATTGGTCCATAAATATGTGAAGGTTTTATCCAAGTGTGCAATAAGTTTTAGAGGTGGATGTTATTTAAAATAAGGTTTGTTGACTCTAATTGTTTTGAGACTCTAGGGTTTTGGGCTATGCTAGAAAAGTGGTTTGAATTATGAGTTGAGATTTGAGGATCCTTAATAAGATGAATGGGAAAAATGGGTTGTCAAATAAATATTCATAGAGATTTTAAGGTTTATGGATTTCAAGTTATTCATGTTTTTTTAAAGATGGAGGACTAATTATTTAATAGGTTTATGAAGGAAGTATGTTATCTAAGATTATCTACATAATGCAATTTTATGTGATAAAGGGGACATATTAGAGTGATTTAGATATGAATTTTTAGGTCTTGATAGTCTATCTACTTAAATTTATGGGGTTTATAAGTTCTAGGTAGGGCTACAAGGAGACTAGATAACCCTAGTGTGAAGAAGAATGATTTTTTCTTAGTTTATCCAAAAGAATAAATTATGTTTGTTTCATGGATAATTCTTAGGTTGGTTGAGATCATGTTTCCTATTTAGTGAGTTGCATGAATTTCTCTTGATGGTCCTTGTGGTAGCTTGAGAGAGAAGGATGATACGCATGTGTGGTGGTTATTTATGGTGTGTGGAGATATAAAGATGCTCATGATGTGAAATGGCTCAAAAAACTTACGGGGAGTCCCTCTTATATGTCTCTTTGTGAGTTCCATCAGATTTAAATATTTTTGTGTGTTTTATATTAATTGGTTACAGTGCTTGGTTGAAAAGAGTGTTGACATCGAGAAAGAGGAAGTTGTTAAGGCAAGAAAAGGTAGGCTCAAGGTAAGGGGAAGTTTGCATCATCTTTATAAGGTGTTTATTTCCTATTGATCATATTTTAAAGTCCTTAGGATCAGTTGGTGCCCACTTTTTCATTATTTCAAAGGGGGAGAAAGTTCTTACTGTGAGAGTGATTGAAGAGAGAAGAAGGTGAGTTGTATATTTATATATGATGGTTGTTGACATAAATGACAAAGGGGGATATTGTTAGAGAGTTTTCAATTATGTAATTTTGATTTCATGAAGGTGTCACTTTGATTTGATGAAGTGCCTTGATAGTCTATGTGATAATGATAGAGTGTGCAATGTGTGTGTCCTAGTATACTTGAGAGATGCTTGGTTGAGCTTCAATTTTGGCATGGTTTGAGATGTTTAGGGAGAATTCTAAATTATTTATCATGTTAAATGGTTCCTATTAGTGGTCAAGGATGATTTGAGATATTATTTTCATGAGTGGAATTCACCCAGTTCATAATTGTTCTCGTTTAGATATTTTGGGTCCAATCATAAAAAATATGAGTAGGTAGTTTGATGACATCATAATTTCCATGTACATATGAGTCAGGGGTATTTGTTCATATGGTTTTGATCACATTATTCCATAGTTTCTATTTGAAAATTATCAAGTCTATCGATGAATAACTACAAAATACATGCAAGTGAAAATTTGGGCTCTTAGGCATTTTGACAATGTTTTCCCATACTTAGCCAAATGTGCATTGTGGAAAGAAAAGTGAAGGAGGAATTTTGATGATGGCATATATCACACATGTGGATGTTTCAGGAGAAGGTGATCATATGGGGTTTTTTTCCCTAGTTTATTTGTACTAACTTTTTGTTCAAGTGTTGAAGTATGACAAAAGCTATACATGTGCAAAGTTTGTCTTTCTAGACAATTCTTAACATAGTTGGCTCTGTGAATATATAAATCTAAGGTGGAATTTTAAGGTTATTATATCTCACTCATGTTAAGTTCTTAGGATAATATTGACACATAGTTAAATTCTCATATGTGAGGAGATCATATGGTCTAAATTTTAGAACATGCGCTTGAGAAAATCAAAAGATAAGGATGTGTAAAGTTAACCTTACAGACATATTTCAATGGTCCCCATACTTAGTCTATTTTACACAAAGATAAAGAACAAGACCAAATTAATATATAATAGCTCATGGGTGATCATAAAATCAAGATATATGATGTATATTAAGTCAAATATGTTAAAGTGCTTGTTGGTTAATAGAGATAAAGATCAAGCTTCTTCTAAGATCTAATGGTGCAAAGGTGATCATATAGTTTTGATCGAACGGTGCATGTTGAGAAAGATGGTATGAAGTGCATGATGTTTAATAGTATAATTTATTATAAGGAATGTGAGGGTGCCTATTTTCATGATCATAGGGTTTTTGAGCAAGATATAATGGTGATCGCTATAAGATAAAGATTTGGTTGATACATAGAGATTGATGATGCATGTTGAGTCAATATTGTAAGATTGCACGAGATGAGGTCAATTGTTTGAGGTTTAACATTTGGTAGTGGTAAACTATGAGTTAAATGTCTATATTAATACAATAATATATATGGTTCATGATTTATCTAAATTATTTATAACATAATATGCAAACATAGTATTTGATGTTTAATTGTGACCATTTGAATTCAAATATTTGAATTTAACAAAGGAAATATTAGTGCCTAGTTCTTGAGCCATAACTTTTAATCTATGAATAATTTTACCATGGTATAAAAAGATAATTTGTATATGACTCCATTACACATATATAAATATATATTTTAATGTTTTAATGTATGTGCAAACAAATATATTGACCTCTAAAGTTGACTGTGTGTTCAACTATGTTCTACAAGTAACTCGAGAAGGGTAATTAAGCTTGTTTCAATCTTGTTTCAATGTTTAATGATGAATTAGCTATTGGATAATTTTTTAGAGTCTATGAGGATCATCTATGTGCATTATGAAGGTTTTAATAAGCATATGCATTATGAACAAAGGTTTAGAAGATGATTATGTGTTCATTCAAGGTGAGAGTGTGTACAAAGAAGTGTTTGATCTAATTGTGCTTAAGCAGAAGGGTAATGTTATGGTGATTGTAACTTAAGGAGGATATATATATCATGTGGAATGTGTCCATTCATTTGGAATTTATCCTATGTTCATTTTTCTTGATGAATTTATAAATGCATGGATAGATCTCCATGAGACCTATAAGAGCTACAAGAGCCAATTTAAAGATGTAGCTACTTAAGGCTGACCCATAGATGTTATATATAGCATATGAAGATTATATTGAGTTATGTTTTTGTATGATATATGCCTTAAGGGTTAATTAATTCCTAATGGCTGACCAAGATGTTGATATTCATGCTGACTCTATAGATAGTGAAACTAAAGGATATGGTTTCAAGACTTGAGAGAAGTGTGTGTATGTGGAGCCAAGTGAAGGAGATAACCTTTGGAAGAAAAGGAATTGGTCATTAAAGCCTATTAGAGAGTGAAAATAATTATACATGCTTGTCTAATTAAGGTGATGAAGATGATAACATAGGTCATTGGACCTAATAAGCCTTGAAGAGGTAGAATGAGTGAGTTTGCTCAAGAGGCTATTTGAATGAGTGTGAATGGTGAGTGAAGGCAAGGTGAAGGTTGTGTGTGCCCAGTGGATGGGTTGAAGGGAATATTAGGCTTATGATTGTGTGTATGACCTATAGGTCATATTCTTAATGTCATAATAGTGCTCTTATAGGGTTGAATATTGAGTGTGAGTGAAGGTGAAGAGTGATAATTAGAGGTCCATCATTAGGTGTTAAAGGGATCAGTTCAAAGGTGGAGAGGTTCATAGGAATTGTTTTGTAATCTCAACATCTAAGGGGGTTAGATCCTCCTTTCAAGGTAAAACTTGCTAAAATTCTAATTATTTTGGTAGCTCAGCTAGACAGGTGTAGTAGTTCCTTATGGGATTGTAGTATCACTAACATAAGGGATGGTGTTTCTTTCATTAGTTACAACAAGTCTAAATTGGTCCTTGTTATTGTAGGATAATAGTCCAATTATAGGTTCTAGTGGGTTTTCTCCCCCATGTGGGTTTCCCACATATGCCATGTGTTATGTGTTTGATCTTCCATTGTCTCTCTTATTTATTACTATGAATGATTTGTATGCTTCATGAATGCTTGTGATAATTTATTAATAGTTTTGATAGGTTTGTAATTGAATTTGGATTATCTAGGCTCACTTATTCACCCCTAGTGATTGTACCTCTATCAAAATATGTATATATTGAATAACACTTATGAATACTAGTTAAATGCATGTGTGATATAAAATATTTTATATTTACTAATCATCAAATAAATAACATATAATACTGATGTAAACTAGATATGTAATCATGCTATAGTCCATATTTTACATTTCATATCATATCTTGAATGTTTTTTTACATTTTTAAACTAATTAATTTTTTTTTACCATTTTTGAATTTTTAAATAGAACCAAATAAACTAGAGATAACCATTGATTTTAAAGTAGGAGAAAGGAAACGGATTTGAACAATCCATAACATGTGTCAATGTGAAATATTCATTGAACATGATTGCATGGACATTTATGAGGAAGATGCCCTTGTTGAATATATGAATTTTATATTTATAAATCATGTAGGAGATTGAAAAATTATGCAAAGGAATAACTTTACATCCTCATCTCATCAAATTTACATTTTTTCAAAGTATGTAAGGTGTATGTATGAGCAATATAGCATAGAAAAAAATCTTGAATAATTATTTTTATGTACACTAAAATTGAGTTAAATATATATAAAAAGGATGTATTGAGGCTGTATGTTTAATTTATTATTTGTCTATATGAAAAAGGTATAGGAAAGGATTGACCAACTTAGGATAGTGCTCGTATTAAGTTATATTCTATATTGGTCAATAGTGTTCTTTATAGAAGATGAAATTTTCTCTTTTCATACTATGTAAAAAACAAGTTAAATGTAAAAGCATGGTAGTATGGATCAATGTGTTATAGACTGTTTAGATCTAGAAATTGAAAAATAATAGGCAAGAGGCCAAAAAAGTTAGTAAGAGCTAAGGGCTTAAAATAATTGATGAAATCTATCACATGTGAAAAAAGTAGAATAATAACATGATGAAATAATAAATAATCTATGTACAATCATTTTTTACCTTTTTATTATTTATTTTTAAAATATTTAAAATTACAAAGTGATAACCATCAACTTGGTCCATAGGATGTTCCCATGGAGTCCCTACATAACATATGTAATTGTCTTCTAAATTATGTATTAAGCTACCATTTGGAATGGGAGGTTGATGTGTACATCTTGTGTCATTAAAATTAGCATACCAATATTCTACATAATCATGATCATAACTATTTTCTTTTTCTTAAAATTTTCATAAGTGACACCTATCACCTTTTGTATCTATATATGTAAAACTAACTACACCATACTATGATATTCAAATTTCTAATTTATTTTCTTTGTCGTATGTGTTGTAACATGTGTCTTTATTGTGATAATACTAGCTATAATTTTTTGAATGTTAATTGAATAAATATTTTCCTTTATTTTTAATTTATCTATAAATTTTTCCTCTCTTTAAATTTTAACCATTGCACTTTTATGCTCAAATGTGGCATAGTCATGATCTGTACCCAATGTTACCTCAATCTATCTTATCCATCAATTTCATATTTTTTAATTGCATTGATCCAAGGTAGGTTCAATGTGAAATATAACATAACCTATTTTTTACCCAAGTGTTATCAGTATTTCAATGGATCTAATGCACCACTGATATTTAATAATATTACCCAAGTTTGGCTACCATACCCAAGATGTTGGAGAAGTGTCATGCTACCTATATTTGTTTCATGAAAATATGAAATATTTAACTTAGGTAAATTTATCACCATAAATTTGAATACTAACAATAAAATTCTTTGGATAAGAATAATACGTTTTAGCTAACTTTTTGGGAACCGCATTATCCTTATTTGGTATATCCTAGTTTTGAATTTTCTTTGTGAGAAATATTTTATTAAGAATACCTTCTTGTTTATCTTGAATTTATTTTTAATACTCATCTAAATGGTATTTTAGTAAATCATTTTTTATTTGATCCCTTTTTAACTTTTATTTTTATAGCCTTTCTTTTTCATATTGATCATTTTGTAACTTTTCTTGCTCTAATTTTTTCATTTGAAGCCTTTCTTCCTCTAAATTTTCTATTTGTACTTGTTCCTTACAAGATGAAATCATAGTGTGAGTGGGTTGATTTATTGACATATATATTAGAGGATTACCACTATCAATGATATTTTGTATCTTTTCTAATCCAAATAATTGTTTGTATGATCCCCCTACATTCTATGATTCTATGATATACATAATAGTATTTTACTATTCTAAGAGGATGAATAAGAGGTAATGTGATTTAATTATTTCAAATAATTTATCTTATAATATTCATTGAAAAAATATTAAACTTTTATATAAATTCTGAATCACTATTTTTAGATGTATGTTTCTTTTGAACCCATTATTGAGATGATATCTTTTGGGGATCAAAATAGCTAGATGGAGATATAGATATATAAATAACACTATCATGCTAATAATTATTTGTGTATGTGATCTTATTTTCAAGTGATGTGATCCTAGAATTGAAATATTGATTTTCCTTTTAAAACTCTTTTATGCACCTTCTCGTAGTGACTATCTGATCTTGAAGGGCTTCATAAGCACAAACCTTAGGTAATTATGATTAAATATGCATACAAACTTCATCAAGAGGATGTGTTAAAGGTGAAGGAATTTGATGAAGAATATGTAATACTATTGGTTATAAATTAAACCTTATATAATATTGAATATATCACTACTATTGTTCCTAATATGTTTTATTAAACTTTGAATAAATAAGTGTATTAACCCCAATTAAGATTAATTAATTTGAAAGAAAGAAAATTTTGTCAAATAACATGAGATGAAAGCAAAGTATTGAAATCAAAAAATCAGTATTTAATGAAATAATAATAACTATGAACAAAAAAAGACTTACTTATTATCTATGATTTCATTGTTTGAAATTGAATAGTGGTTGGAATTGATAAATGACTAATTTTATAAGTGTCATGGATACTTTAATTATAACTATTGAGGGATAAGAACATATATAAGGGGATGGGGTCAACTTAAAATGTTATCCTCTATTGGTTGATTATTTCCTCTAATATAAAATAGGTAAAACAGTTCCCAATCATTTATGGTTGGTTAAAACACACCTATATGTATAAAAAGGACATTTGAGTGCCCATGAATGACCTAAAAATTAAATTATTCAAATTAAAACCTATAATAGGGATTTCAATAATTGAAATATTTGAAAAGATAAAATAAGGAGTGTAATGGGTTGAGATAACCCCAATCACCCCATGATGATTAAACATTACCTACACATCTAATACTTTGGAGGGTGAAATAAATCCCATGTATTTCTCTAACTTATAGTGTTTTGTGTAATTGTGTTCCTTTGACCATATGTATGCATTTAGATATGTCATTATTACATGATATTTTTAGTTTAGATTTAATATAACAAGATCTTGGCTTGGCTAATGATTGCATCAAATTATTAGAATTAGATTTTTTTTAAATAGGGAAATTTTGCTCAATGTGAAATAGTGTAAATATACCTATGTATTGAAATTTCCAAGTGACATAATAGGTGACTTAAATGTTCCTTTATATTAATATAAAGGGATAAAACCTCATGATACATATATTAAAAATAGAAAAAAACCTCTAAGGGAGGGTCTAAGCTTTAAAAGTGATTGTTATTGGGTTGATGGATAGGATTAACCCATAGAGGATAAAACTAAATTCCATTATCATCCCCTACTAGTTGATCTTGTTCATAAGGGAAACTTGTAAATTTTATAATATAAGATGTATGTATAGATGCTTAGAGGGGTTTTTATAAATTTAGAATATTTATGTATGTGTAAGATAACAACTTAGACAGGGATAAGTTTTTATAGGTACTCAATATAGAGTAAGGTGGTGAAATAGGTCCATTTTAAATGTTCATGTCAATTAAAGTAAAATTGAACCATGAATAACATTATAAATTATTCATAACCAAATTTTAGTGACTATAACAGGTGTCAATTCTTATATTTTAGATTTATGTGTGATTTTTAGGTCTAATGATGTGCATGATGCTTATAAATATATCTCCTTAACTTGAAACCCTAGGTTTACTTACAATCATAGTTTTACACTTGTTAAATTATGGTGAAATTTATGTTGATATGAACCCAACAACTCCCCATTTAATGGTTGATCACTTCTTTCATATTCAATACTCTAAGGAGGGAAGTCATACCACATCTATTTATCCCTATTAGGTAAATATCTGAAATATTTCTCATTCAATATATGCAACCTATAATTTACACATTTATAATTAGCAATTAGAAACTTTATCTTGGATATTGAGTGATTAAAATTTAGCTAAGACATACTCCTAGTGATTGATCAGTAAATTGGGAATAATAAGGTAATCATATTGAGTGTGAAAATATTTTAATATTATTGAAAGGTGCTTGATAGATAATATCTAGATGGATGATAGGCTTATAATTTTTTTTGCATTTATACAAAACTCTATCATTATTATAGATACTATAATTTGTTGTTACACACTTGAAAATGTCAATTTTGACTTACCTTTACCATACATGACTTGTGTGCATATATATTCTTATTATTAACCATTCTCTCATATCCACATGCTTTCTATGATTTTAACCCTCCTATTTTGTTATAAATAACCTATAATAACCTCTCATTATGTGTCAAACTAGTGAAATATCTTATCCAAACATATTTAGATCATCATATTTTCATTCATTCTCCTAGGAATAAATTTCAATATTGGATAGTTTCCTCAAGAAAAGTATCCTAAAGGTTATGTTACTATCCCTCACTAAGTAATGGTTATTTTTTTATTTAATAAATCCCTATGGGTTATATCAAATTCATAATGTGTTGATCACATGAAAAATTACCCAAAACTAATGATATAAATACATATCAAGCTCAATATTATTTAATTATATGAAATTCATCTAACACTCATTTGGTACACATCTATAAACTATTTTACTTTAAAATAAACTACCTTATTCTTCCCAACTATAAAATTATATACTAACAGTAGTCATCATCCAATTTTGAAGTACACTAATCCAAGTCAAGAGTAACCATTTTCAAATGTAAAAATCTTGATCACTAGGTACATTCATATCTCAAAGGTGTATAATTTTGCATTCACAATAAGGGGAATAATTATGTGTGGCTTTAATTCCATATTTAGAGTATTGGATACATAGATAGTATTCAATAATCATTGAAGGTGATTGGGGTCAACTCGTCCCATTACACTTCCCAAGTAATTATAGGGTTCATTCCTTCACAAGTATATATATGGTTTTGAGGATAAGGAGACATATTCATGGAGTTACACATAAAATTAAGAAATAAGGTGTCACATACAAATATGTTGTATGAAATCATAACATAGTGTATGTTCACATATCCTCAAATAGCCTAGGATAGTAATGTTAGACTAAATTTAGTTTCATCAACAATTTTACCTTAGATTGATGTTAGTGACTATGTGCACAAATAGTTAATTATAGATTAAAGTGAATCAAAAACCTACTTTCATCCCATTTTCACTCTAAAAATTCAATCACAGTCAATTTTTGAGCAAGAAATACTATGTGCCTTGATCTGCTTAGTACTTTATATATTTATCGCATGCCACTTATCAAATTAGTTTTAGTATTTTGAATTTAGATGCATGATTAACTATCATAATTTAAAATTTAAATTATATTCAAATTTTTATATTAATTAGGGTTTTATAATCCAAATTAAGGTAAAAAATATTGTTGAACCTTAATATTACTTGAACCATTCCAAACCCTACATTTCTCTTAGGGTTTCATCCTTTTAGGATTTCATATATCTACCTTAGGGTTCAATTTTGGACCTGATGTCCAAATATTTACTCATATTATCAAATTCACATGACTATAATGAATGAATATGTCTTCATTTTTTTCACTCAAGACATGATTTTAATCATTTTGTGTTTTTCTAGTTTGATATGTGCAATTTTTATAAACTATGTACTCTAATGGATCAAAATTTATACACTAATAAGGTTGAAACTAATAATGAATAATGTTTATCCTTGATTAACCCAAATTTTTAGGACATCCAAACTAGATTACTCACTACTATTATTATGCATCCCCTTAATTGAGTTATTATGAATTTTGAATCTACAAATCCTTGTAAATAATAAACAACTATTGTGAATAGATTTGATGAGATTGATGGAAGAGAATGAACTAAGTATATGGAAATAATTACATAATTTATTGATGTAATGTTATATGTAATGAGATATTTATATAAAATTTTGGCTTAGGATTTTACATCTAGGTAAAAACACGACCCATTATGTGTTATCAACCAACCCTTTTAAGATACTAATCCAACCACAAGTGTTCAGATTTATATTATTTTCATTATTCTTACATTTACATCTCTAGTCATGTATGTTATACCAACACAAGGTGTGTAAGAAACACAAGTCTTCCTATAATTTTACATTCCCCTTACTACATAAATGACCTATTGTGTCATTAGGAAGCTCACTTAACTATATTTTCATCAAGTTAGTTTTAGTCTATCAAGAACATGAATATCGATTAAAACAAGCTTGGATACTAAGACCACATGATAAATATAAAAGGTTATTCAATAATGAATTAGATTCAAACTATAAACATGAAAACCTATGTTAAAGAATTCTTTATATGGTATGTGTCTTAGATGTAAATTTTAATGATATTTGTCAATGCCAATTATGTGAGGACATCTCCATTTTAAACTATGGACCTTGTTGCACTTGATAAATAATTTAATTATGTGATAAAAAAAGAGACTTGAGGATTTTATAAAACTTTTTTGTATAAATTGATAATGATAATTATGATTCAAAGGGATCTATTTATAATGAGTATAGATCATTGAGGACCCTAAATCTTGAGATCAAGATGGATGGCTGCAACTAATTCCTTAAATGTTCACATGGATCACTAGTGTGGGCCCTTCATCTCAATAAATATGAAGGGTGAAATATGATTTTTAAAAATATCAAATGATATTTAATATAATCCCTTCATTTTTTTCTAAGATGAAGGGTGGAGAGTTATTCCAAAGAAAACACATGGATCGTCAAGGTGGGCCCTTCATCTTATTTCCAAGATTAAGGGTTGAGAATGATCTCTTACAATATTCATTATGGGCCCTTAATCTTGTTTCCAAAATGAAGTGTCAAGAATAATATTGTATATTATTTCACTTATCAATTTAATTATCTCACAAAATAATATTCCATGAGATTTCAAGATCCTTTCTTTACATGAATATTCCCATTTGTAGGGGAAAAGAGGAATTATTTAATTTCAAGATAATTAAAATTATATTTGAAATAAAATGATAATTATAATAATGATTTAGATAAGGGGAGTTAATAGTTTTAATTTATTAGAGAAAGAGGGAATTATTGAATTGATCAGAACAAAATAATTAAACAAAGAAAATGGCTAGAGTGGATAATTGAATAGAGAAATTGATCAGAGAATGATAATTAAATAGAGAAATTGACTAAATAATTATTATTGAGAAGATATACTATGATGATTTGGCTCTCATAGAGATGTCTTGAGGTGAATTCAATCATGCATATTAGATGAATAAAAGATTTGAAACTAGATTTGCGTGCAATTGTTTGCAAGTCATTCCATTTTTTCAACTTGACATGAAAGTGATAAAAATAGTGTCTAAACCTATTCCCATTATATAATGTATATACACATTACATCATAAAAAATGCATATATTGAATTCCCTTGAGTAGATTGTTTTAGATCCACAAGCTATGGTTTTACAGTTAAAAGAAGGTACATCTTAAACTAGACATTCAACATATTTTTATGCTTTACTTCATAAACCATTATCCCCCATGATAGTATATTATACCTTATCTATAGTATTTTTATCTCCTAATATTTATATATATGATGTTAAAGGTGATCCAAAACAACACCTTAGATCATTCCACACAACATGTTTCGATTACACATGCAATGATAGATTATTGACCAAGTTATTCGTATGAAGTCTCAAATATTATAATTTTTGGTGGTTCTATGACCTCCCCTATAAAAAATTATCATTTAAGCCTTTAATATATCATTTTTTAGAACATTTTTCCATCAACATTGATGAAAAAATATCTTATGTGCAAATTTCCAAACTTAATCAAGGGTCTAATGAACCAATCAAGGAGTATGTGATTCGATATAAGACTATGTTTACTAAGTCAACCAATCATATGGTAGATAATGAGGTGTGACATATATTTAGAAAAACATTTATTGTGCCATTACATGATTCAATATATTATTGATTACAATATTATTGACTTAAACATAACCACAAATGAGGCTATACCACAAAAAAATGCAAATTAGAAATTGAAAATATTCAATGATCCATTTATAAATCATGAGACAATAGACACTGATGATACTTATAAATTACATTATACATAAAATTTTCATCTTCCATGTACTGGACATTATCACCTAGTATTATTGATACACTTATAGTCATCTCACCATAGTTCCTTGTGATTACATTTGATGATAGTGAGATTATTGATGAATATTTAGATATTAATTTACTATTCATATGAGCATGTGTCAATAATAAACCCATACATAATGTCATAGATAGCAATGGGTTAATGAATAAAATGTGCATAATCACACTTATTAGTGCACTCAAATACACACAATATGATTTATAAAATACTACACGAGTGGCTAAGAGATCTAATAAAAGGACACAAAAACTTGGATGCATTGAGTTACCTATTTGGGTTGACCCTAATATAGGTGTTACACTCTTTTATAGTCTTAAAAAGTGCACAATTATTTAACATGATGTTAGGATGCCCTTAGATAAATAATCCCTATGTAGTAATGGTTACAGTGTATCAATGTATCTAATATATATAGTGAAATAAGGTAATTATAGTTTCATATCTATGAGAAGAGTATCATTTACATCTAGTGGTATATCCTCATCCACCCCCACCACCACCATAATTTTTTGCTACACCTATTCATGATAATTATGCATATTTATTAATTTCACCTATGTAAGATATCCCTATACACTTATCTCAAAGGAGAGTAGTTGATTCTCCTTTTAAATAATTTTACAATAGTTATCATAGAAATGAGTCATTTAGAACTCCCATAATCCATTATCTAATATACCACTTGCCAAGATAGTACCACAAATAATTCAAAATGTTACACAATGAACACAAGTAGTGATATGTTATCCTAATATACAGGTGACCCCATAGATTCATTGTCCTTTTATAGTTAGTTATAATACATATAAGCCTATGAGTGATGATCATAACTACATTACATCACTCAATTCCTTTTCAAATTTTGATACACATACATCTGGTACTTTTCACTCATGAAAATTGAACCTTGTACCACAAAATATATTAATTACCCATGATTATTCCACTAATGGGATCATTGGTTAGAACTTTTCAAATTTCAAGATAAATTAAAAAAATTGAAAAAAAATTGAAACAATAAAAAAATAGGACCTAAGCTTGGCATGATTTATAGATTATGATATTTACATATGTTATTTATCAAATGTTTTATAGATGGCATAATATTTTGGAATAATTTTTTTCATACAAACATGAATTTAATGGTATATGAGAGTGACATAATCCACACATATCATACATGGACACAAAGATGTTGAACTCTCCTATACCTAGTGGACATGTCAATTATAGGTCAAGTTATTCCATAGGTCACATTGTCATAGGTTATATCTTTATATGAAATTTTACCATGTTGAGATATATATATATATATATATATATATATATATATTACACTTTTTTTAGCTGTTCATATATTACATAGTGATACATGGATATGCTACTTTACTATGATGTGGAATTGATATACATAGATGGCGTAGATTAATTTTCACATTTTATATGTTTCATTAATGTTATTACTCTTTCATGATAGGATAATCATTTATTGTCTATTGTACATATATCTTTGACCTTGTTTTCAACATCTTTATGTCCCTTTTTTATCCCTCGGCCTTATATATAAAATTGAGTGCTAGTGCATGACATTTCTTGTTAATCTTGCTAAGATTTATAAGTTTTTGGGTATTGTGATCCATATCACACACCTCCCCTTTGTGTGTGGTTTCATGAATTATATAACTATCCTCCTTACTACATGTTTTTTCCTACAACAACATGCCACATTTTCAAAAATGTGGACCATATTATATTATCCAATATTTTTTTATGGGGTTGTGATGGTTTGTCTGATTAAGTTCTTCTTGATTGGAAGTCTACTAGATGCTAAGTTACAGATTAATATTTTTGATCATTTATAATGCATTTTAATTTTTTTTAGTTTTGTCTAATATTTCATCTATGAACATTAATTTCTAACTTTCATGTTTATTTTAATCCTATGAAGTCTTATTTCATTTTATAGTGCTTCAATATTCACCCATTTGACTGTTTAGGATTAAAAATTAATTTTATGTGAATGATTGGATTAGATTCATATATTAAATTAATATTTTTATCATAAAATTTTCTTGGTAAAACATTTTTTTAGAATCTTTACTTAGTCACTTTTCTTTTTATCTCACAAGTTTTCAAAAGATACGTAGGACCCCTAGATTTTTCCACACATCCAAATACCATCAATGTATATATGCAAAGATAAATCTTTATATAAAAATGACTAAGTATTTTTAAATACCTAGGGCACTAATAAAACACCATATGGCATCCTCCCATAATCCCAAGAGCATATAGGATTAAAGTCATTAACAAAGATGTGCGACCTCAGAACCTCAAAACCTAGACGACATTAAGGCATTAACTAGGAAGCCCAATAACTAATATACATTTTAAAGGACCATGGCCCTATGTCCTAGAGAATATTCCATGTGGCACCCTCTTGAAATATTAGGAGCTTGGAGTGATTAAAACATTAACTCGAGAGCTCAGGGTATTGGTAGTATTATCCAAAATGCATGGAGAGCTTGAGAAACTAAAAATAATCCATGTGGCCATGACAATGATAGAGGAAAATAGTAGAGTAAATCTTAGGATCATTGTTAGACTACCAAGTGTCAAAGTGGAACCCACTAAAGGAAACAAAAAACCTAATGATGGTAATGGAAGGATAAGTTGACAAGGGGGAATTGGTAGTGGTGATTATAGAAGATAAAGGGACTAATGTTGATGACCTAATAGGATATCAAAATTGTCAAAATATAATATGGGACTATGTGTTCAATTCAATAGTAAAATCAAGTTATAATTTGGTATCATGATGATAAACTATGGAATTTAGGGCATTAGAGTTGGTACAATAATTAAAATGGGCCAAATTCAACTAAAATCATGAATGAGATGTGAATCATGGGCATGGTGTGCACATTGAGATCAATTAAAGAGAATAAGACAAATTTATCCTTCAATAATCATGGAACCTAACTACATAGAATGCATCTAAATGGTAATCCTAAAGAATTCCTAAAGACACTTTTATACCAAAATTTAATTCATTATATACAAGGTCATGGTCAAAATAGAATGTTTATTAGAATATTAATTACCACATATAATCACATTAATGATTTATTATAACCACCCCAATAGTGGGAATTTTTTGAAACTCTTTAGACCTACTTATCTATATAATATCAATGATTGCATTGTAGTATGGGTTGGTCTTTTTAGGATTAGCTAAGGCTATGCCTAGAAGGATCATTTTATTCTTGGCATTAGAATAGTGGACCAGTGATTTTTATTTGATGTATCATCTTATTTTCTATATTATTTGGTTGATTTGAGACTATTTTAGGCCAAGTCTATAATTTAACCATGTATTTATGAATCCCAAATGATCCTTCATGGAAATATATTAATCTGAAAGCTTTATCATGTGATAGCCTTGGTATTTGCATATATATGGTGAAATTTGTTTCCTCATTTTCACTCCTAATTCATTCCATAGGCTCTTACCTTGTACTTATTTAGAGTTGTTATAGGTCTAGCTCAACTAAGGAATAGTTTATCTAGGGACTTGTCTATTCAAGAGGAACATATTAGTCTATTAAAAGGTAGACTTTCTTATTTTCTCCCTACCCTTCTCTCTATTTATTTTTTATAATATTTTTTAGTTTAGTTTCTAAATTGTAGTCTAAATCTAATGTTTTATCTTGATTACATTCTCCTTTTTTATATATGCTTTCACATTGTTGAATCTTCTATTCTATAAATGTGTTAGAATCATTTGCATTCACATAGTTAAATCATTCTAATGGTTCTTTAGGAATCATCTCATAATTTAAATATATATTGATTTGTATAAAATAATCACACATGCCCTTTATATGAAATGGTTTCAAAAAACCAACTAGTTTACCCTATGTACCAAGACCTTTAGGATATTTGTTCACACAAGTCTCCTTTTAAGAGATATAAGTATCTACAAACCACACATATTATTATCCATGTCAAAACACCCCTAACATTTCTATCACTAGGGATAATTAATGTATTTTAGACTTTTTTTATGTTTTTAATGAGATGCCTAGTTGTTTTCCAAGTTCTTAGACTAAAAAATTGATTATATTATCCCTTTAATAGCCTTAAGTTAGATAGGAATATGTAGTTGTCTTGTGAATGTTTTAGTAACTTCTCATGATTTGCCCAAGAACCCCCACAAATTTTATGCAAATTATATCCATGGTGGGGTCATTATTATTGAGGAACACATGCAGGCTTTTAAACAATAAATTAGCAATAGGCAAATTCAACATGAATATGTGTCTTGTCACCTATTCTCCCATTATTTAGATCCAACAATGTATACTTGGTACCTTGGTGTAATATAAGGATGTATCGCCTCATGGCCCATCTTTAAGAATTTATTACTTAGCCATTTTTGTGTGCTTATTCACCCTTATGTTTGATTTTATCAATTTTACATAGTTTGTAAAGATATTATTGAGACAAATAGTTATTTTAACCATAAATTACATCATATATATACTATGTTAAATGATCCTTTCTTAAAATTTGACACAACCATAATAGTTTAACTCAATGCTCTATATCCTTTCACTATTATGTTCAGTAGAAAAACCCAACTTCCCTTGCATCTTTATCTTTGACCTTTGAAGAGGCTTGCATAATATAATAATAATTGATTCCCTATGTCTATAGTGTTTAACCATATTATCCATTAAGATAACCAATGGTATATCCTTGAAGTCCTTTGAGCTACATGGCTACAGATCATCCCATGAGTCACAATGTGTCATCTAATGTAATTCCCTAAGTTTAAAACCATATTAGTATTCCTCGAATAGATGAGAACATTATTGTTATTTTTAATACATATGATTATGTCAATATATTATGTGATAAATATGTTGTTTTTCCTTGTGATTATAGTCAAGTTTATTTTGATGCTTTTATTAATTTCTTGTCTTTATTGCAAGAGAAACACAAACAACACCCAACCCAAGCTACGAGGATATATTCATAAATTAATAATTGGGAGTCTATGAATATGGATGTGGTGTTAAGGATAAGATGATCATGCACACTGATAATATGCCATAATAAAAACATGATCAATTATTTAAAGTCTACAATGGTGATGATGAGGAGTTTGATGGTTAAGTTGCATTGGAAGTTGTAAGCAACCTAGGGGATAAGAAACAAGTGGATAGAGAGCTTCCTACCCAAGAGAAAGAATAAGAAGCCTATTTTGATTAGTTAGATCAAGAATTAAAAGCACTGGAAGATCTAGATGAGGAAAATTCATGTTATTCATATGAACATCCTTCTCCTACACTACTTATAACCCTAAATTTAATAAATTGATCCAAGATGGTCATCATCTTGATGGTAGTAGTTTGTCTTCCTCCTCATCATTAGAATAGGATGAACTTAAAGAAGATAATGTTGAGCTAGGTTCTCATTACCAAGAAGAAGAAAACCAAGAAGAAGGGGGTTGTCCCTTTGAGTAAAATGAGTTGGATGATCTTGAATTAGATTATCTTTATCCTTAACTCAACCCTAATTTCAAATCAATTAAAATCAACCATGTATTCCTCTCATTATTAGAGGTAGTCAAGATAGAAATGGGATGTTATGATCATAGTGACATAAATGAATAAAAAGTGAGGGTAATGGTAGCCATGCTTAAAATGGTTTAATTCAACCCATTTCCCCACATATTTTGGCCACTGATGACAAGTCTAGGAGGTATTTGACATGGCATTACCATAGCCTATGCCTTTTGGATGGAAAATATGACAAAGAGGATACCCCTACTAGGTTGGGTGATCAAGTTGCTCTAATATGTATTTATGCCTACCCCTCCCCATTACTAAAATTTAATGTTTGGGAAGAGGTATTTTTCAATCCCTATCCCTCATAATTTATACATTCTAGATAGAAATATGATGTGAAATTTTATAGTCCTAGTTTGCTTAAATTGTATGAACTAAACATTGAAAAACCATTATGGGATAGTGTATTCTATCATAGATGACAACGTAGAAGAAATTAATATTGTATTTTTCCCTTTTAAAAATATTATAACATGTGTCTAACTAAATTTATGCATACACTTTTGTAAAAAAACCTATGTGAATAATTTCCCTTTTCCTTTCTATTTTAATTTCTACATTTTTCCTTATCATCCCTTGTTGTTAGTTTAGTTTCCATTTATTGTTTTGTTTTGTTTGGTCCTTCTCTTTTTGCATTGAGGTTCCCCCATTAATAAAAGAAATTAAATTAAAGACATGTTGCATAGGTATCATTAATGGCACTCAATAACATGAGAAAAAAACTTGATTGAACACTTAAATAAAATTATCATACTCTCTTATGCATTTCCAGAATGATAAAGGCCAAAAATTAAAAATATAATGTGTGGATTTAGAAAGGTTTTTTTTATCATTTAAAACCATATATACACTTAAATGATATAATTGAAGAAAAATTACGCATTATCTTTTTGGATTTCATCTTAACTGATTACAAACTTCATCATTTTAAATGAAACCATAGATTTATCCCAAACCCTCGATGTATAAAAAAGTAAAGTCTCCTTTCCAAATAACTGAGCCAAAATGCAAAAAATTGAAAATCTTCCTTGAAAGGATGGTCTTGGTAACCTCCACCGTAGGCTTTCTATCTTGACTAGTAGTGAAGCAAGGCCTTCAGAAGGGACTAGAGGTATCTTTGTTGGGGATATGGATGAATTTATAGTAGATCAATGCCCATGCCATTTCCCCCAATGTTAAATATATAAATATTTCATTTTATAAGTTTATATCATTTAAACAAATTCAAAATATTATATGTACATGCAAATAAAATGAATTAATCATTTGATCCCACACACATGTGGCCTTTGACAAGATTATAGATGAGTATACAACATGTTGAGGCCTAATTTAGTGTTTTTATCCTCATTATCTCATCTCAAGTAATAATTTAAAGATAATACTTATTGTTTGGATTCAAGAACTAGATATTCTAGATTTTTTTCAGCTATTCAAGAGTATCTACCATCATAAGTCACCATATGTTGTTGCCTTCACCAACACAACCCATTATCAAACTAGAAAATAGGGACCCTTTTTTATTATATAATATTTTTATATGGGGCTCTTATGGTATGTTTTATTAATCTCTTATTGATTGGAAGTTTATTATATGCTAAGATACATATGACTATTTATGCTCAAATATAATGCATTTTCATTTTGTAAAATTTGGTCTAAGATTTCATATATGAACATTAATGTATATCATGTAGGTTTATTTTAATCCTATAAATTCTTATTTATTTTTAATATGTTTTAGTATTTACCCATTTTAATATTCAATCTTAAAACATAATTTTATGTGAACAACTAGTTTCAATTCCTATATTAAATGACTACTTCTCACATAAAATTTTCTTGGTAAAACTTAGTTTTTTTTCAAAATTATTTACGTAGATTATTTTATTTTTTTCTCAAAGGGACACCATATTATTCCACATGTCCAAATATCATAAACTTAAAACTTTAGTACCAAATATTTTTGGAAAATGAATGTCTTTTTAAATCCCTAAATCCTTATGAAGGCACCATGTGTAACCCTTATAGAATCCCAAGATCATGAAGGATTGAAGGAATCAAAAAATACTCAAGACCTTGAAACCTAATAAACTTAGGAGAATCAAGTAATTAACCTAAAAAAATTATGATTTATTGAAATTGGTAAAGGCCCATGGCCCTGAGGACCCAAGAAGATGGCATGTGGCACCCTCTCAAAATCCTTGGAGTGATTACATCATTAACTTGAGAGCTCAAGGCATTGACAATATTATCCTAAATGCATGGAGAGCCTATGAATATGAGAACACATGTATTTATGGTGATGATAGAGGCATATTTATCTTGGTAATGTTGATAGACTACTAAGTGCCAAAGTGGGACCCATTGAAGGAAACCAAAATCCTAGCTAAGAGAATGGAAAGAGAAGCTGAGAAAGGTCCATGTGGTATTGGTGATGGTATAATATAAGATACTAATATTGGTGGCCCATATTTTTTTAAAAACATTCAAAATATTATATGGGACTATACATTATTTTAACAACATGATGATAAATGATGGAATTCAAAGCATTACAATTGGCACAATGATCAAAGGGGGTAAATTCAACTAAAATCATGAATAAGGCATGAATAATGGGAATGAAATGTGTATTGGGATCAAGTGAAGTGCATAAGATAAATTTAGCCTTCAAAGACATGACACCTAACTACATGGAACACATCTAAATGGAAATCATAATGCAATCCCAAAAACCATCTACTATGAGAGTTTAATTTAGTATCTACAAAGGCATGGTCCATCTATTATATCTATCAAAATCTTAACTTCCATTGTCAATCACATTGATGATTGCTTGTAACCACCCCAATAATGGGATGAATTTGAAACTCCTTAGACTTATGTGTTTATATAATATTGGTGATTGCATTGTATTAAGGGATGGTCTTTTCAGGATTAGATAAGGTTATGCTTAGTGATATCCTTTTACTATTAGCATTATAGTAATGGACTATTAATTGTTATTGGATGTATCATCTTTTATTCTAGATTAGCTAGCTAAGTTGAGGTTATTTGAGGCTAAGTTTGTAATCTAATTGAGTATTGATGAATCTAAAATGATTATTTCATGGAAATATCTTAATCTATTTTTTTTTCATTTGATAGACTTGGTCTATGCTTTTATATGGTGACTTTTTTTTCCTCATTGGCATGGCTAATTCATTTCATAGACTCTTGCAACATCCGTAGTTGGATTTGTGTTAGATCTAACTCAATTAAGGACTGGTTATCTAGGGAATTATTTATTTGAGAGGAATAAACTGATCTATTAGAAAGCAATATCTATTCTTTTCTCCCTACCCTTCTCTCAATTGATTTTCTTATCATCTTTGTTAGTTTAGTTTATGATTTAAAATATAAATATAATAATTTATCCTTCTTACATGTTTATTGTTTATATATGTTTTCACATTGTTGAATATTTTATGCCATCAACATGTTTAAATTAGTTGAATTTGCATAGTTAAATCAGTATGATAGTTCTCTAGGTATTATACCAAAATTTAAATGTATATTATTTTTATAAAATACTCACACATGCCCCTTGTATGGAATGGTTATAGTGAGCAAGCCAACTTAGTTACCCTGTATACAAAGACCTATTAATAAAGACCTTGGTGATATTTGTTCACACAAGTATTTTTTTAGGAGATATAGGGATTAACAACCCCTAATATTATTAGTCATGTCAAAACACCCCCAACACTATGTAGTCTTATCCAATTCTTATATCAAAGATGATTAATAAAATGTGCCTAATTGATACATATAACTTCATATGACACTTATATAACTTGGACTACATGTGTTACATACATACTTTTATGACATATACATTACTATGATGACATATTATCCACATGTTGACATGATTCTATGTGATTACATATTTATACATGAAATGATATAATTAACTCTCTTAGTTTTAGGTGATTGACATACGTTTTATGTCCATCACCTTAAAAGGGGGTCATATTGCATGCATTTTCATAGAGACACAAGACTCCATAAAAAAATTTAAAAAAAAAATTGATTTTTTGATAGGATATAGATTCCATAGATTTAGATTGGTTTAGATATCATATTAGTTTTGATACAAGACAAAAAATTACATGTTGTTAAAGATTATAGGTTCATATGCCATGCATATTCATTCACTTTAGAAAGACATGATTTACATAACACACACACACACACACACACACACACACACACACACACACACACACACACACACACACACACACACACACACACACACATACATATATACCTACATACCTACATACATATACATATGCATACATATATAGATACATATATGTATGTATGCATGTGTGTGTGTGTGTGTGTGTGTGTGTGTGTGTGTGTGTGTGTGTGTGTGTGTGTGTGTGTGTGTGTGTGTGTGTGTGTGTGTGTGTGTGTGTGTGTGTGTGTGTGTGTGTGTGTGTGTGTGTGTGTGTGTGTGTGTGTTTGTGTGTGTCTGTGTGTCTGTGTGTCTATATATATATATATATATATATATATATATATATATATATATATATATATACATACACATATAGACACACACAGACATGCACACACATCACATCACATCACATACACACTTGAGTTCATATATCATGTAGATGCACATGATTTAAAAAGAACAAACATTATTGGTTTTCATATATAGATTTATTTGAGATACAAATTATTATATTTTTAGCATATAGACGCATAGAGTTATATATTAGTTTTCACATATCCATTTGGGAACTATAATTTTTAATGCACATATATATACTATTCTGATTTACATTTTGGCATTGGTTTAGTGAGGCTTGATAATGTTTCATGCCATTTACATCTTTTGATGTGAGAACTATTTTAATTGTTTATTTTGAAACATAATTTAATATCACAAGAAAGTGATAAACGTTGAATATATAATTACACATAAATTAGTTGATTCATGTTTTTTAGGTAATTCACATTTAGGTTTAGTGATTCTAAATGGACATGGAACTACTCATATAAAATATACTATATGGTTCCCACTATACCATCTTTGGGTAAAAAATCAGAGTTAGATTATTTACTTGAGCTAGTGTGGTTAAGGTTCAATGATGCACAACATAACTTCTCCATACATTCATGAGGGTTGGGGAATTTATCATTCCAACTCAAGGGCTTGCATAGTTACACATATTTTATTCATAATCACCCTAACTCTCCATATTATTCAAAATGGAATCACATCTATATAATGCTTCAATAAAGAATAATCGTCTCTAACAAGTTACATGGAAAAATAGTTTCATACACATAAATTTGTACTCCTTCCTTGCTCTTAAGTTTAAAATTTTCATATATAATTAAAATTTCATATCTAACATATGCACATTGAATACTAAATATTTATTTTAGATTTTACTAGAGAAAAAATGCACATTCATAGTCATCTCCTTGATACAAATTGTGTTGTACACACACAAGTATATTGTTATCCTTTTACTCTATTATGTATATTGCATTTCAATACTAGAATAAAAAAGAGAATTTATAAATAATAAAATTTTGGTATTAGAAAATTGACAATGTCACTTTTGAACTACCATTACCATACAGACTTGTGTGCACATATATACCTCTTATTCACCATTGTCTCACATTCACATGCTTAATATGATATTGATGCTCCCTTTTTTTAATCAATCACCTACAATAGCCTCTCAATCCATGTTAAACCAACTAAAGTTTTTATATATATGTCTCCAAATCATTATATTTGAATTAATGTTTCTTTAACATAAAAATCAGGTTTAGAAATTTGTGTCAATAATATAGTCTTAATGGTGACACTATTATCCCTTACCCAACAATGCTTATTTTTCAAATATAATCAATACCTATGGGTTGATCCATTCATACATCATGTATATGGAGATATAAATTATGTAAATGGACTCATATAAATAAAAATAAAGGTAAACATTATTTAACAATGAAAAAATCATCGAGTGTTCATCTAGTACACAACTATACAAAAATAGACATTAAGAAAAACTACCCTATTCTTCCCAATTGTAAAATAAATCACTAAGACTAGTCATTATCCAAGTATGAAGCACACTAATCCAATTCATGAATGAAAATTTTCAAGTGTCTAAATATATATCACTAGCTTAATTCATATACCAAAGGATCATAATTGTGCATTCACACTAAGGGGAAGTACTACATGTGGATTGACTTCCCTCTTCAATGTATTGGATATGTAAGCATTTTTCAATAAAAATGAGGGTGATTAGGGTTAATTTAGCCCATTCTAATTAAAAAAACTCAATATATTTCATCCATTCATAAGTATACCAAGTTTTTGAGGATAAAAATATTAAATAATATATTTTTGTATACAATCAGGCATCAAGATTGCACATATAGAGTTATTACAACTCATTATGAAGGTCATAAATTTTATAATAAAACACTAAAAAATTAACACAAGTTCTATTTTTATCTCATTGCTTATCTTATGAGTGTCTTCCAATTTTCATATGCCAAAATGAATTATATTGATGTTAGAATCTCAAATATATGTCCTTATGTAATATGTGTAGTAGTTAGGATGGGTAAAATGCTATTCTAATTAGTTTCTTTAATATTTCCATTTAATTTGGATCATTGTGAGTCTGTTTGTGATTAAAAATAGTCTTGTATGTGTTTATTTATATAAATGATTATTGGAATCCAACATATGTTATTTTTATCTATACTTACTTCCATGTGTGTCTAAAGTTTGAGCTCATGTGAAACTTGATATACAATGGTTAAATTATAATTAATAACATGTTTGGGTCTTTAGTATTGATATTATCTTACTTAATAGAAACCTTTATTTCTTTCCTTACCCTTCCTTCCCCTTCTATGGGTTCTTTTATAATTTTTACTAGGACCATTTATTTATAAATTGTGAATTAAGTTATTTGTGTTGTGTACCCATTGAATTGTATTAGGAAGTATAGAGAATATTTTATAAGTGTAAATAGGAATTGAGCC
>JARHVA010006700.1:2500-15000 GCA_037957365.1 Torreya grandis | reverse complement strand
AAGGAACTATGATATATATATATATTCCTAGTAGAGGGTAATATACAACTTATATGTTAAGAGTAAAGGGTTAAAAAGCTTAATCCTATGACATAAGGGTATAATTCTCACTATACCTCAAAAAAGATGAGTGATTGCAACTATGATTGTAAATATTTAAGTAAAGCAAATTATTTTAAGGGGTGAAATTAAGGAATATAATAAGTATGGATACACACATAATTAATAAGGAGTAAAAAAATAATAATACACACATATATACATAAGGATACATGTATATATCCCCAAACCAATTAACAACATCTAATTTACTAAGTAAAGAGTATAGGGATAAAAATAATTAACTTGGAGTGGACTAATTGATGCTTCACTATCTCCCTTCAGATCAAGTGGAGATCCATAAGAAATTTTGTAGTTTAAAGACTTTTAGTTATATAAAATGTAAAAATTGGTAACTTGAGTGGGCTTGTGATACCCAACCCATAAGTCCATCCTTCTTACTTTCATGACCCTCATATGCATCTTTTCACTGATTCCCAGTCATCCATAGCCTTCCAGACCTAATCCTAGCTCATAAAAACCACTCTTTCTATGATAAATTAATCCCCTTAGGCCCTATCAATTAAGGATAATAGCACCCAACTTGGACTATAGTGCCAATGCCACTAGTTTCCACTTTCAAAGATCTTGTCCAAGTGTATTTTTATCCCTAACGGTCAGTTCCTTTTGGTTTCTCATCATTCTCCTTATCAGCCTAATGCAAGCACATTCAACCCATGACTAATAAATCCCTATAAAATCCCATTCAAAGATCATTTAGAAAGGGTTGTCAAATTATCATTAAGCAAGCAAGAATACAAGTAAGACTACTCAGGTAATCTTCCCTATTCTCTACATACAACCATCTAATACTATTACAAGTTTATTCAAATCCTTACACCAATTCCTAGCCACTTTAATCACACCTTATTTTTATCATTTTCATCTTCATACACACTCTTTTAAAAATCACATCAAGTGGGAGAACTAAATATGGCTTGATCCCTCATCAGAGTATTGGTATGTAGGCAGTGTACCCACATAAGGGGTGTGGATACATGTTTAGTGCATCTTACATGGACTAACACCCCTCTTTCCTAAAATTTTTAAAATCAAATGGATTCTAGGGTTTAAATACTAAATCAGCTCTATAAGGAGTTCTACAGACATCTGAGATTCAAAACTTCACAAGCAGGGTCACATAGACACAATGAACAAAACCCAAAAAGCTCAAGTCTCTTGGAAAACAATTATGGAAGTATACTATAGTTCTAGTTCCACTAGTGTCCTATTTTAATGCTCATGTCCAATCATAAAATTAAGGCTAGATCCTAATTTGTGATAGTGTCCTGGTCCTTCATAGTGAATTTTAGATTCTATCTCAGTTGTCTTAGTTAGTTTCCAATTAAGTCTTATTTTCTATCCCTTATTACTATTTTTATAAATATTCAAATTATAGTCAAATTACACAAATTAGTAGCTTAATTATTACCTATTTATTTACTAATTTTACTACTCAAACCCTTTAACTACATTAAGAATAATACACCAATATTCCTAATATTGTTAAATCATTTAGTGAACCCGACTTATTTTGTTTGTGCATAAAACCCTAAAAACCTTAGGGTGAATTTCCTACTAATTTTTCCTATATTTTTTTTTTAATTTTTTACCTATATAATTAAATTATAAATTATCATTACATTTCAAAATTTTGTAGTAATTGTAAAATATTTTTTTTAACCCTGAGTTGTCCATACTAGGTCCTGGTATTTTCCTAGAAATTTTCCAATAATTTTGTTTTTTTTTACTAGCATATTAAAATAAAAAATTTACCTCAAATTTCAAAATTTAATATTAATTTTCAAAAATAATTATTTTTAAAAACCTTAGTGGCACATCCTAGGTCCTGTTAAATCATAAATTTTCCAATAAATTTTTGACTTTTTACTTGAATACCTAACTCAAAAATTCACTTTAAATTTCAAAATTTCATAGTAATTTTCAAATTAATCATCTTTCAAACCCTAGCTGCATATACTAGGCCCCACCGCTTCTTGAGGTATATCCTTACACCTAAAATCTGATTTCAAAAATAGATCTCACTTATTTTCAAATATTTCTTGCTTTTTTAGCAAATAATAAGGAGACCATACTTGGTCCTATCATGTACATGAATGATGAAGTCTACCATATGTTAATACAAAGCATCAATATTTGCATTTCATGCTTGCTTTTCATAATAGGGGATGATATTAAGAGAGTTATTATTAAAAATGTTAAGATACCTCTTACCTCACCTCCCTTAGAGCCTCTACCCCATGCTGAGTTATGTTGCATGGTCCATTTTACTCTTCCCCATGTCACTACCCATTACCAAAGAGCCCAATTGACACCCTTTGTCCCTCTACCACCTCAACCTATTGATTACATCTTATCTCCTCCCATAGATCCTAATATTCCTATATAGATAGTAGATATTACATTTAGAGCCATTACTCAATGTGCTACCATGCCTCCTCCACCTAGTAAGGAGCCCCATCACCCTCCTATTCCTTCCCATCCCAAGCCCAACATACCCACATAGGTAGATCCACACAAGGCTTATGATATTATTGATCAGTTGAGAAACACTCCAGCTAAGATTTCCATATTAGAACTACTTCAAAAAGCCAATGTGTTTAAGGACATTCTTTATCAGGCACTCACTCAAAATTTTATGCCAATTGATTTAGATCTTTCTTATTTTGCATCAATAGTCAACACTTTAAAAAATATAGAAGATGAAATTTATTTTGATCATGAGGACATGCCATCATAGATAGTTATTGATCAAAATTTACCACTCTTTATACAATCTCAAGTCAAAACCAACGTAGTTAAAAGAGTCTTAGTTGATAGTGGTTCTGGACTTAATCTATGAAATATTACATTCTTATAGACTATGGGCATAGATATGGCATCCATGAAAAAATCATATATGAATATTAGAGGGTTTAATTATATACAATGACAAACATTAGGCACTATTTCTTTGGAAATAATGGTAGGTCCAAAAACCCTCTCTACACAGTTTCAGGTCATGTTAGATCTTCTTCATTATAATATTTTACTTGGATGACCTTGGATACATGTCATGGGGGTAGTTCCCTCTACTCATCATCAATGTGTTAAGTTTATCCATGAAGGATACCTATACAGATGCCCACAAAATAACCAACCATTTAGATATTATTAGATTATAGAGTCATCTCAGACTATCTCACTAGATGGGACACCTTATATCATAGTTTAATTTCCACCTCATTACATTTCTCTTGATCAAATACATAAATATGATGTGGGAGATAATAGCACATATTGCACTCTACCACTTATAATTATGTCCTTAGCACAAAATATTCTACCAGTCATAGCAACTTTAGCCATTTTAGCTACTCCATCAGTCATAGTTCCTACACTTGTTATAATTACATGATTACTGATAGTAGTTCCAGTAGTGCAAATTAATTCTACCATTAAAATTACTCCATCAATAATAGATACTTATCTAGCATTATTGTCTTCTACTAATATAGTTACTGAGACTCCCATATAATAGTTACCCCTTGTGGTAAATTTTGAGTTACCATATGTACATGATGTTGATATAGATTCCCAAGCTTCTTCAGATGATAATATGATACCCACACTTAAAGATGACTATTTGTGTGGATTGAGATTTACACCAGTAGGTCTAGGAGAGTTTTAGATGACTCTAGATCTCTCATTATACATCCTACATCACTCTTATCATCTCACACTACAATCTTAGGATATATAGATCACTTGGCACATATAGCTCACATGGTTACCTCTTTGAATATAGAGCTAGTCATTTAGATTTAGGTAGGCAACACACAACATCAACCACATATTATGCTATAGATGTTACTTTATCATGGATTAATCATATTACCTATAGTGTGACATAGATATATTAGCATATTATCATAGTAGGATGGTTACCCACTTTATCTTTTTCATAGGATTATAGACCATGATACAAACTCATGTATAAATTTATAGTAGAGATTGGATAAACTATAGGTTTAGGGTATTATTCAAATTACAACACCACTAACACTAGCTTTACCACTTCCATCAAATCAATCTATTACCAAAGCTAAGTGTCCTAAATGAGAATCAACATCTCAACCACCAAAACAATATTTAGTTTGCCTTCGATAGGATTATACCATGTACACAAAATATTCAACATATGATGATACTTATGATGATGATCTTGAGGCATTTTATGATGGTCGTGATCCCTTCCTCAATCTCCATCCCTAATGAGATCTATCCTTTGATCCTTTACCCCCTCTATCCTAGTATTTTATTTCATTATTTACATATTTCTCTTCTTAAATGCTTTTACATAGTGTCCTTATGGTTGATTGTATATAGCTTCCTTTCATTTGCTTGTACATAATTTTTTTTGTTTATTAGTACATAGTTTCTCAGTATTTATTATACATAGCTTATCTTCAATTTTTTGTACATAAGTATTCCTGTGATTGATATTATACAGCTCAAATATCAAAAATTCAAAATATCAAAAATCCAAAAACATTCAAATATTTCAAAACATAAAAATAGGCAAATATTCTTAAAACACCACAAATATTTTTATTATATGCATCATCCATGCTTTACATTTCTACTATCATGCTAGACTTAAATTTACCATTTTATGATATTTTTTATCAATTTATTTACATTACAATACTTCACACAATCTTCTTTGAGTGTGTGTAGTGACATCTAGATCCTTGATTACTTTACTCCACCCATTAATGGGGCATCCTACTTCTACATCAAGACATACATTAATATACATACCCACTAGGGGCATCTTCTACATGACTACACCATCTAGGTTATGTCATTATTACACCACACACTGGTTGTCATGATGATGTACATTATTTACTCACCTACATAGATTACTCTATTGACACTCACTAGTATATAACACTTATGTATTTATTAGCATATACCTAGTATTTTACTACATGTCTTACATACTTTCACATTATTGCTTTGATTATTTAGATGTGATTTTATTTATAGTTTTTACATGCTTTCCTTTCTTGCTTTGCATAGCTAAATGTGATAGCATTTCTCAGTTCCTATTTTGTCTCATGTATATGACTTAAGACATTTGTCAATTTCCTTTGCATGTACTCTTCTATGTGATTGTGGATTTCACACCAACCTTACTTGTTTCCAATTGTGTGTGTATGTAGCATTTGAACATGCCTTGTATGCTTATTTTCTAGTTTGAGTGACATATGCACATGTCCCTTGTTTGCTTGGTCCCTTGGAACTCTTGTATGCTTCTTGCTTCTTACATTGTATACTTATTACTTGATTTCTTTCCAACTATTTTCAATGCCATGATCTGCATCATGAATTATCTTGCTTTCTTAGATGCCATGATAGACATCATGCTCCATCCCTCCATGACAACTAACAACTAAAAATTAAAAAATAACTAAACTTCTAGTTTTAGTATAGTACATTGCACATGTTATTTCATTTTTATAGCTATCTAGGCATACCCTTGTTGATCTAACAATCTCTCATTACAAACCATGCTATATCTTGAGATATATTATCAATTATCATTGCTATATCATTTATATTTATAACATAACACACTTATAGGGATTTTTATTTTGAGGGAAATCATTTTAGGGTATTCATTACTACCCTTAGAATATGGGGCAAAAAATAAGTGTTTTGTGACATAGATCAGAGCTCTTAACGATAAATTTTTTAGCTTTTAGAACACCCAAAATAATAACCAAACATCAAACAAAATAGAAAAAACCAAGAAGATAGTGAAAATGTTAGAAAAATCACCAAATTTGGCCCAGGACAATAGCAACAAGATTAAACTATAGTTTTGGGCCCTCTAGTGTTCATTTTAGATGATCCAATCCAAATAATAGAAAAACTAGACTTTCTAGAAGCAGGTAGAAAAGTAGGTTTAGCTATAATTTTGCATAGTCAGACTAGTTCAAAATCAATATTTTTTAGTACACTTTTACTCAAAGAATCTAGATATAGGGGGAATCATACATGGCATGATTGATCTCAATTCTAATTTTAGATATGGTAGTTGATATAACTTCTAGATCAAAATCCATGTTTTAGACACTAGTGATTAGGGGAAATGTGCACGACACATTTATTTTCTTTGTTTTTTGAGTTTAGTATTACCTAGGTATTCTCAGTAGTTACATGTCATATTCCATCTACAGGTGGTTGGTACCATTGTGGAGTGGATTTCATATAATCCTAACTTCTATATTTAAGAGTAGCTTTCATATAATCCTAGTGCACCAGTTTTGGAGTGGCTAAAAGTGGCCTAGTTTCTAGAATACATTCAACTATCCATGAAAACATTGTTAAATCATAGTACATTCATGGGATTTAGGATCAATCTCATATGACACACATTTCATACCAATATCAATTCATATTTTCACTTCATAGGTAAATAATGGAGCCAAAGGACTAGCTAGCCTTTGAATTCTTGAGCCACCTATTCAAATGGATTGGACACATAGTCCAAACATCAATCAACACACTTATGATAACATAGCTTTACATAGTGGGAGATGATAAAGCTAAAGGGATAACCTTTGAATTACTAAGCCACTTTTGGGAATTTGAGCACTTAACTCCATTCATGATATTACTCTTGGTACAACATACATCCAACATCACTCAACATCATTCAACATCACAATAGGTTTTGTATTGGTCTACATACTTAGTGAGGTGTATTTATTCCTTTATTTTGCTATCTCTTTTACCCAACTTTGTACGTTCTTATTTAAGATATAACATATCTAGTAAGAACTAATATACTCTTTATTTTATCTTGTAGATTCACACTTCATATCATGCTCTCTCTATGCACACCTAACATCACATAACTTCATGAGCTTCACCTTTACAAGTAAGTTCAATTACACTTTCTATTTTTCCTTTCTCTTAGTATTTCACTTTGCTGCATCATTAAAATAAAGGGGCACAAATGTAGTCATATAAAATGCAAAAATTGGTAACTTGAGATGGCTTATGACACCCAACCCATAGGTCCCTCTTGATTAATTTCATGACCCTCATAGGCATCTTTTCATTTATTCCTAGTCATCTATAGCCTTATAGACCTAATCCTAGCTTAGTTATACTACTCTTTCCATGACAAATCCATCCCTTATATCCCTATCAGTTAAGGACAATAGCACCCAACTTGGACTACAATGTCAGTGCCACTGGTATCCACTTTCAATGCTCCTATCTAAGTGCATTTTTAGCCCCAATAGTCAGTGCCTTCTGGTTCCTCATCCTTCTCCTTGTTAGACTATTGCAAGAAATTTAACCCATGACGAATAGATCCTCATAAAATACCATTCAAAGATCATTTGGAAAGGGTTGGTAAACTATCACTAAGAAAGCAAGAATACAAGCAAGACTACTCAAGAAATATTCCTTATTCTCTACATATAGCCAATGAATACTATTAAAATCTTATTTAAATCCTTACACTAGTCCCTATCCACCTCAAGCACACCTAATTTTAGCATTTCATCTTCATACACACTATTTCATAAAGCACATTAAGAGGGAAAACTACATATGGCTTGATCCCTCTTCAGAGTATTAGTATTTAGGTGATATGCCCACACAAGTGGTGTGGATACATATTCAATGCGTCTTACACACACTAACCCCCCTCTTTCCCAAATTATATCAAATCATAATGGAGTATAGGGTTTAAAGACTAAATCAGCTCGATAGGGAGTTATGCAAACATCTGACAGTCAAAACTTCATAAGCGAGGTCACATAGATACTGAATAAAATCTAGAAATCTCAAGTCTCTTGGAGAATATTAATAAAAGTGGAATACAACATTGATGCCACTAGTGTCCTATTTCGGTGCTCCTATCTAACCAAAAAATGAAGGCCATATCCTAATTTGTGATAGTGTCCCAGTCTTGCATAGTAAATTTCAGACTCTGTCTCAGCCGTCTTAGTTAGTTTTTAGCTAAGTATTATTTTCTATCCCATATTAATATTTTTATAAATATTCAAATTATAGTCAAATTACAAAAATTAGTAAATTAATTATTATATATATATTTATTAATTTTACTACTCAAACCCTTTAACTAAATTAGGAATAATACACCAATATTCCCAAAAATATTAAATCAAAACCTCAAATGGTTGTATTAATTCATAGATATCCTTAGTTATGAAATCTCAATGACTTTTTCTATTGAGCTTTAATGACACTACAAGATAAAAGATACATTTCTAAACCACTAACTCTCCCAAATACTTCCTTGGGGAAAAATGTGAGTGAAATTAGAGTATATCAATGTGATATATATTATTAGGAATGAATATGCCACCTATATATAGTTAAAATACCAACAATGAACCTTGAATTTTATTCCAATGGTATTGGCCAGGTCAACATAATGCAAGATGTTGACTAGCACAATACTATTTTAGCCATGCAAATCTAATATAAATGACAGAAGATAAACTTATAACTATATCAAGTTGGCCAATAAAATATAGGGAAGACAAAGGTATGAAACAAATTGGATCAAATAGGTCAATACCATAGGATATAGGGAAGATAGAAAATATTGACAAAAAGTAGACAGAGGGAAGATGGATAGATATTTGGAGGATATTAGATTAATATTAATGATGGTATGACAAAATAATATCCAAACATCTCATGCAAACTAACATGATATGATTCCACCCCATTCTTGGTACACCCTTTAAGTTGTGCACTTAAGGAGATTGATTCACTGATAAGACCTTACAAGAGAAACCATTAGTAAAGTTAAATATTTTATGCTTTTAGAGTCCATATATAGTGATACATAGCTTTTAGAAAAAATTGTGTCTATTTTATTAATCTCAACATTTTGGATCATAACCCATGATCCTTCGTTAGGAGAACAAAGGACTGATGATTTAAAAACTATCCTTTCCTTTCTTAAATAATCTAAAGGACAATGATCACAAGGGGTATTGAATATGAGGGTAGCCATTATACCTCCCTTCTTTCCAATTGTAGCCAAGTACCCCAAAGTGGTAGTGGAAAGGGAACCTAAAATAATTTTTGATAAAAAAGAATAATAATTATTAGCTAGTCACACTAATGACTTTTGAATTGATAGGGTGCTTGATAATTAAATTAATTCTAAGGTCTCAAAACATGGGTGGAAAATTTTGAGGCTAGAGTAAAAATCACCTAATATAATTACAACCATGGTAAAAAGGTATTGGAAAATTTTTATTAAAGATTTATTATATTCAAGAGTTAAATTATAAGTGTTTCAAAAAACATGGGTGAAGGATTTTTAAGGCCAAAGTAAAAATAAATAACCAACATGGTATAAGAGTTTGGAAATTTATTAAAGATTTACTAGTTTTTTAAAACATGGTTCGAATTTTAAGACTAGGATAAAATATTAAACACCTTATATAAAGATAAGGAAAAAAAGTTTTTTGAAAATAAAATAAAAAGGTAGGGGCAGGGAAGGGAGGAGGAGGGGTTTAACTAAAATAAGTATTAAAAAATTAAGAAGGGGGCCTTGCTAAAAGGTTGTTGATAATGGGTTTCTAACCATGGTTTAAAAAACTAGTAAATCTTTAATAAATTTCCAAACTCTTCTACCATGTTAGTAATTTTATTGGGTGATTTATTTTTAATCTAGACTTAGAAATACCTTACCCATGTTTTTTTAAATAATTATAATTTAATTCTCAAATCTAGTAAATATTTAATAAAAAATTTCCAATACCCTTCTACCATGGTAGTAATTATATTTGGTGGTTTATTTTTAATCTGGCCTCAAAATTATCCACCCATGTTTTGAAACCTTAGAAATAATTTAATTTTAAATAACCCTATCAATTCAAAACTCATTAGTTATGACTATATAATAATAATGATAATAATAATAATTATTTTTATCAAAAATTCTATTAAGTTCCCTTTCCACTACCACTTTGGGGTACTTGCCAACAATTGGAAAGAAAGGAAGTATAATGGATACCCTCATATTCAATACCCTAGGTGAAAATTTTACTCTACATTATTTAATAACAGATAGGCTGGCTTTTCAATCATCATCCTTTTATTCCCTTGATGAAGGATCACGAGTTGTCATCCAAAATGTTGAGATTAATAAAATAGACACAATTTTTTCCAAAATCTATTTATCACATTAGTAAAGTGATAACGTGAAAATATTAGGTATATACATATGACCCACCTAAAGATAATCACATGACACAATAATGTATCATGGGATGGTGATTTGGGATAAAACATAGTAACACAAAATAACATAACTGGAAATAAGTGTTGAAATAAATGAAAGTAAATAAAATGAAAATACATACCTTCACTTACCTTGTTGATTGTATATGATGTTACATGTATTTTAATTGATATAAGGTTCCCCATATATAAAAATGAAAATAAAAATAAGAATATAAAATGAAAATCCATTTAAAAAAAAAAAAAACTATTAGTACCTAAAAATACTCTACCTTGCCAAGATTCTAAGGCTTATTTTTGTTCATGAAAAGGATCTATGTAAACAAATATATGGGAAAAATATATAATATTTCTTTAGATAACTAAAAAAATTTAAGTTTGAAAATTTTATTATAAATAGGTAAAAAATATTTCATTTGCACATTTGTTATTTTTGGAAAACTAAAGGTCACATTCAGTCAAAGCCCTATAGGTAGGTGGTGTAATTAATGTTCTATTTTATTAATTTTGGTAAAACAAACTAGATTAATAAATATATATGTATGGGAAAATATTTGTAGTGCAATTTTACCCAAGAAGCATCAAAATGAAGTTAAAATTAGGATGGGTAGTGGGTATTTGTAGAAAAGTCAAAAGTAAGGCCAAAGTTATTTATTAGGGTAGAGAAAGAAGTCATTACCCTTAAAAACCATATTATCTATAATGATATAACTGATAAGAGGGAACTTCAAATCTTGGTCGATATCATAAGGTATGGCTGGTATAGTTAAACAAGGTGTTGGCCGATACCATAGGTATGTTCAATATAGTTAATCAAGGTGTCAGTTGAGACCACAAGATATGGTTGATGTAGTATGAAATGGGTAGAAATGGATAATGTCATAGGGTATGGATAGTAGTGTTTGATAGTTAAGTATGACTAGTGTAATTAGATTCTTGGACGATGTAGTATAAATAAATATTCATGGCCGATACCATAAGGTATGGCCAATGTAGAATAATGATATATTAGATGGTATTATATGGTATGGCCAATGAAATTATAATTCTTCCATGGCTAGTATTGTGGGGTATGATAAGTGCAGTTAATAAGTTAAGCATGGTCTATGTAGTAGAAAAATAGGAAAAATGGCTAGTATTCTAGAATGTATGGATCATTTTGATTTTAATTACTATTTTTATTTACTTTTATGATTTGATTTTAGATTTTTGGATCAAATTTTAACTTTGTTTTATTGTTTGAAATTTTTAAGAGATGATGATGATGATTATGTTGGACTATAGATGTTAGTTGGATACTAGATATACTAGAGAGACTATAAATAATGGAAATGGTTAAACTAGTGATGTTAGGGTTTGGAGGGATCATGGAGATGTGTCACATGTCTGAGTGTGGGACTCATCACCATGATTCTAGGGAAATGGTTGAGGGTAATAAACACCTTCAAGTGGGATGTGGAGGGGAATATTATTGAGGTGTCTATCACCTTGGAGTATGCCCATGACATATTAGGGTTATTGATTATAGTCACTCTTATTATATGTGACACACCACAAATTAAATATGAGAGGAGAACACTAGCTTGGTGTGATACAATATTAAATTAGTATGATGAGTACAAACTCATTGTATGAATTTTTAAAGTTTATGTATTATTGATATCTAGAAGGCCATTATTAGAGTTATGACCATGTGTGTGCTATGTCATTATTCCATCAAGGCATTGCCTATGTACATTATTTCCATGTGTTAGTCTACACTAGAGTACGACACATTGTATGATATTGGAGCTACCATATGGGTGTAACTTGTTCATGATTTATATGGTGTATTGAACTAGGACCAATAAACTAGGTGCATTGTTATAATTTTTTATAGTTGGATGTATGAGAGGTTACCCATGTACATACTAGAAAGGCTACCTCATATGTTAGAGGACCATCTTTTTCAAGTTAGGATATGTGCATAGACATTATGAATGATCCCTCATTTACATGTATTAGAGACTATTATGAGGGATCATATTATGTGGACATATTATAGGGTCACAATGGATGCTCAAACATTATGGCCAACCAAAATG
>JARHVA010006699.1:805000-850142 GCA_037957365.1 Torreya grandis | reverse complement strand
GCCCTAAATCTATCTCTATAATCAGTTTATCTATCAATTTGACCCATTAACAAGTCAAATTCACCTATTAATGTATTTAATGTATTTAATATTGAAGTTCAGTGGGGGTTACTTGAATGGGGATTACTCATTTCCTTAATTAATTTATCAATTTCAATATTGTTTTCTATTATGTGGACTACCAATTCCTCTTAACTACCTTGGGTGGATTGAGGAACTATACGAGGGTTTTACAAGTTAGGATGGTTTTATGGGATAAGAGGGTTAGATTATTCATTTTTACTTTATAAATATCCCTTTACACATGAATGTCTATTATATGATATTAAAAATTAATGAACAATTTCAAAAAATAATGAAATGAAATAAAAGTCACTAAATTTGTTTGTAATTTCACTCAAAGTCATTTGCATACCTTTCCTCTTGTGTTCCCATATCTATTTTGAGGTAAAATGCTTCTTTTTTAAAATTAAGTTGATATTTTGCTTGTATATTCTTTTTTTATGTCGATACCAAATGAAATCCATCAACTTTTTCTTTAACTTATAATAACAATACCATGTACATAGTTCTAAAAACTAAAATTGGATACGTGGTTTAGGCTTTGTAATCACCAAGACTATGAGATAATAACTCATATTCACTTTTATAAACCACATTTTTAGAAATGTTTAAATCACTTTAAACACAAGAAGTGTCCACTTTTTAGTCCCCTAACTTTATGCACTTGCCCTATATTGTATCAAGGATAGCCAAACCCTAGGTTTTCCTTAGGTTTTTTCCCCTTCTTTATATGGTGTTCATATTTTCCATATTAGGGTTTGATTTTAAAACTTGGTTTAAATTCATTTCATTTTTATAGGTGTAAAATATGATAATTTTTCCTCTTCTTGACTATGATTTCAAGCTCATTCTCTTATTAGGGTTTCCCTTTCTTGGGGTTGTTCCTTTTTTTTCTAAAATTTTAATTCAAAGGGATATATTTTAATATGCTTTAAATTTTTTCTATTCATATTTAGTGGATAAAAATAATGTTTTTGTTTGCCAAAACACTATAAGGATTTCTAGAATTGGTGTTTTGCTATTTTTAGTAAAATCAACCTAGAGGGAAAAGCATTATTATTTTCAAAATAATTTATGGGTTTTATTCATCTACTATTTTTTTTATCAAAATTATATTTTTGGTTCCAAAAATTTCTCACTGGTTTATTATATTTTTTTGTTATTTATTTCTTTCTTGTCAAGGCACTAGCACCTATGATTGATCTTATCTTAGGATTAGGGTTTATGTTTTTTCTCATTTCTATCTTAAGCTTTGGTAAATTTGAAATGAGATACCAATATCAAGCCCCTAATATATATCATTTTCTACCCATTCAATGACTTATGATAATAAATCAATAAATTAGCTTGTGTGATTAATAATGTTAATTATGTAGACAAAGAATATGATTGTGAAGGAAATGACTATGATTATGGTTATTTTTAGCCAAATTTTGGCTACCATAGGATAGGGTCACAAATTTTTTCACTTTTCAATGATTATTAGCATGTTTTAAGGTAATTTTGGTAAGTTTAACGTAATATCTAATTTGGTCCTATGCTTGTCTAAGTCACCTCATGTTATGTTTCAAGATGGTTCAAGAGTTATTAGTAGTTTAGGGTTTATTATCAAGACATATGTTATGTGTCATGGTCCTATCATAACCCCCTCTAGTTCGTACATGTACCTAAATAAGTCTCATGTTGTACTTAAGGTTAACAAGTCACATTTAACCTCTTCTACAAGTCATTGGCATGTGTAAAATAGTCAAAAAGAAACTTTAAGAGCCTAAAAAGGTGAAAAATACATATAATTATGTTTTAAGATGACTTATGAAGAATTATATAATGTTAATTTGGTAGGTAATTCATGACAAGTTAGTTTTAAAATTTGAAAAAAAGTACAAACAAGTTTTAATGCTTAAAGAAGGCTTATCACCAACTTGTATGAACCAAAATATTGTGTTACAAGTGTAAATGCATATAAATAGTGTCTATTTAGATCCATCAGCCCAAATCCATGATTGGAATGCAAGTACAGGCCCAAATAATGCAAAAAACTCTCTTTCTTACATCCCTTCTATTCGGACCAACATACCCCATTTTTTTAAATTGGGACCCTTGAGAAACCCTAAGAATATAACATGGAAATTTTAGAATATCAAGGTCTTTTATAGAATTTAAAGATCATCCACTTTGTTAAAATTTAGGCTTATGTGGTTTTTATTTACTTTAAATCTAGACTAATCATGCTAATGAGGTTCATTTGGACTTTAGTTGCAGGTTCCATGGTGTGTGTCCCCATGAATTATGTATTTTAAAACCCTAGCAAACCCTTGATTCAGATTTGAATAAAGGTGGGAACCCTTTTAAAATTCATTTATGGGATTAAGTATAAAATTCATATTCTAGGCTTAGTCATGTTTTTAACATAACTTAACCAAAAAAATTGATCCCCTTTGTTATTTACCTTTTTTTAAAAGCTCCTTATGGCCTAACTAATGTCATCATGCAGGGTCCTTTTAATATTTCTCAACTTATCCTAAGGTTTTAATACGAAGGCCCCTATGTATTCATTAATATAATCACGACCTTAGTCTTAGAACCTTAAGCCTAAGTCTTTTATGTCTCTCTATTCCTAACTTAACTTCGTTTCATCTTATAGGATCCTACAGTTGTCCCTTTATCATGGCATTTGATCTAATGGAATGAGGAAAATATGAACTTTATCTTAAATAACATACATCTTTGGTGATCTAATAATCTACACTTACTAGGACCTGATCAGATGGAGTGAAGCATAATTTAAAATTCAAAAGGATGTAAGAGGCTCAAAATATGGATACACAACACCATTACATTTGAGGAAGAAAAAGGAAAAGGCCTTGCTTGCCAAAGTTTCCAATCAAAATAATGTCCCTAGATCAAGATCCTATAGTTGTCACTTCATCATGGTATTTGATCCAATAGGGTGAATTCACATTTCAACCCTAGGAAGCCCCATGGAAATTCCAAGTGGCATCCTCGCATTTAGCCCTGAAGGTTTTAACAAACTTAAAATTGACATTTGTGTGACCTTCATTCAAACATCTAAAAAGATGAACTTGATGCTCGTGTGATCGTCAAATTTAAGCCCAATAAAATTAAAACTTCACTGGTTTAAACTTGACATCCATGTGACTATCAATTGATGCCCACAAGGGTGAATTTGACATCTGTGAGACCATCAATTTTAATCCAGTGAAATATCTTATTCAGTGTTCAAATGGCATTCCAAAATCCTATTTGATTAACTTGAAAATGGTATTCGGATCTAAATACTTAGTCTAAACTTATATTGAAGGGTCCTCATTGCATTTTGTTTAAAAATCATGAACTTAAATTATGATATTATGTTAAGTCTTATTTTAAAAGGGAGGCCCTTATCACATGGAGTATAAGCTAAATTTAGGTTTTTATACATGGTAGATTAAACTATTTAGACCCCTGACCCTTTGTTATAAATTAGGAAACTTAGGTATAAGTTCCTTAGCATAAGGATTATTTCATGATTAATAAACATGAAACAAACCTTAGCATAAGGGATTTAAGCCTAAATAATGACTTTAATAATAGACTGACTTAATGTTCAAGCATTTTTGTAGATCAATGGTTCTCAACCCATCACTGCATTTGATCTAATGATGTGAGGGATCTAATGAATTTTTAAAGGCCCATAAGCTCACCATGTGGCTGATACATGTTTGATGAGTAACTAACCAAAATATTTGAAGTAAGGAGAAGGCACATAAACATGCCAAGTGTCAAGACCATCGAGTTTACAATGGAAAGACCTAATCACATTCAAGGGCCTAGATTATAATCAAATGGCTCATACTAATCTAGGATTTTGATCTTACAGTGTGAAATAAAAAAGGTATTTTTAAATACCAATGGCTAGTTTTAAAATGGAATTTATTAAAAATGCCATGAAAGTTTGAGACTAGTTCCACATAAGTGCCACACAAGCAAAAAAGGACAAAACTCAAGATATTGTGGGATTAAAAACACAAAGGTATAAAGACAAAGTTCTAAATTAAATCTAGGGCATGTATAATCAAAAGCCTGGATATCTTCTTCCATTAAAGCTCCAAAACCCTAAACCCTACATAAAAGCAACCTGAATGGACTCAATTTGATACAATTTGATCAAAGGAGAACTTAATTATGTTTTTAGGTGCAAGAGATATTTCATAGAGATCATCTATAATTTTCTATGAATAATTAGAAAATATAGAAACCATGGCATCTAGCAGGTAGCACTTGAGGGAAGATGGTAAGTTATATTTGATAATAAACAATGAGGTTTAGGTCTTCAAGGATACCAAATTGGACCTCACAACATTGAACATCTAGGGGAGTAGGAATTGGTCTGATCTCTTCTTCATGATATAAGAATTTCCACCCATTTCACAAGAGGATCAGAGGAAAGCCACCATAAGCAGACAAAACTATGACCTAATTGTTGTCTAAATGGTAGGCCTTCATCACGCCATGGAAAAATAAGAGGTATTATATTGTATTGATGTCCTTGCCCCCATATTTGTTGATTGTAGAATAGAAGATGAATGGATCATTATGAAAGGGAACTCAAAAGGGGTATCCTACATTTCCCCTATTATTTTTGAGAAGTACTACAATTTCCCTCCCCCCCATATGGACCTTTCCAAAATCAAGGATTGGACTAGTAACCATGACCTAGACTCTATCCTTAGACCCTAGCTCCACCAAGGACCTCAAATCTTTAGAATCCTTGATGGAAAAATCCCCATCATCTAATTTAGAGAGGGTATCATAGTAATAATGACCCTATTGAACTGAGCCTTTGGTTCCCCTTCAACCACTTATGTGAATAAGATCTGGGTCCCATATGTTCACTTTATGGTGAAGGAAAAACTTACCCCTCTAATTAGAGACTTAATCAGTGTTTTCTTGGCCAAATAATTTAATGCCATCAAAATAAAGACCTCAAATCAATTCTCTATGATGTCATATCTGATTGATGCCTTCTAGCCTCAACCTACTTCCATGGGATAAGGAATTGGTCCCTAGAGGGGAAGACAACCATTTCATATTACTACTCCAAGTAACATATCTTCAAGTATAGGAATCACATGCAATTTATTTGTGACTACATTTATCTAGTGATAGTGGAGGCCATCACAAGTGTTCCCATGCCTAGGCTCCATCCCCTCATCAAGAGATTTATTGAATAATTAGGGATGTATGGTACTACCCTAATTCCATAGTCATAAAGATAGAAGTAATCATTACCCAACCTTATATGCTACCAATGTATGTTCCAAATAAGCTTATAGAGTAGGAAATTGCTTCCTAGCTCATCCATGGCACTGATAGGACTTGCAAGGAGAAAAGGAAGGGTCTAATTCACCCCTTCCCCTTGAATATTGGTAAAACCAAAATAGAATACTAGAAACAGGGTGAGATCATGTCCACACACATGGATTCATTTGGCTTTCAACTAGATGAACTCTAGATTTGGGTTCCAAGGAATGTAGTAGGTGACTATAGAAAGGAAAAGAAACTTCCGAAGCCATAATATGTACATCAAATCAGTGTCCATGACACCATATATATTAAGGCTAAAAACTATGAAGATGTATTGGCCAAGGTCTAAGGCCACAACATTAAGCTTAAACATGGGTTAATTAGGTATAACAAGCCATCTAGGGAAACATGGTAGATGCATCCTTTACAATATCACTTACTACCTAGGTCATATGGAACAACCCATGAGTAGCCTCAAGTAGAGAAACCACAACCCAAAAAATAGGTTGAGAAAGTTTAGGGTGAACAAAGTAAGGGTAAGTAAAAAGTGAGGGAGGTCAAATTGGAAGAAAGGCCTAGAGAGGGACCCCCATCTTTAGTAATCCCATAAAGGCCACCTTCCCCAATTTAATACATAAGCAAGATATACCTAATACTAGAGGAGACACTTGAGGGTGACCTTAAGGAAATTATAGAGGCCTATGATTCTGATAGGGAAGAGGAGCCCAAAGAAGACACATGAAAACAACTTGTCCTAATAATAATCTATGAGAAGAAATAAAAAATAGAATTGGTCCCTATGAGACCAAAGAAGAGACTGAGGTTCACCTTCACTCATCCCACTAGTGAAGTAAATCTATTCTATGATGAGTTCCCAATTTATAGACCAGTCATTTCTAACTAGTTCATCTATGAGAAGTTGTAAAATATCCCCTCTCTTCCTCACTCTTGGGCCATAATGAGGGTTACTAATGTTTAAATATAAGATGATATAAATCCTTGGTTAAAGGCTATAGTGAATGAATGGGAAGAAAGGAGAATTATGACTATTGAAGGGCCAAAATGCAAGAAGATAGATACTCCAAAAACATTTACTAACTCAAGTGTGGAGGTCTTAGAACCTCCCCAATACAAAGATCCAGTTACTACTATCCATTTCAACCCTAAAATAGTTGGGTTGGAAAGAATAAACACTAGGACAACTATGGTTGGCATAGAAGAATTTACCTTTCAAAGGTGGAACTATTTATAAGACTAACCCTGGTGGGTGTCTAGTAGCTAAATAAGGCTACAATTCATGAAGAAGATGTGGAAAGTCTAATTGAATCCCATTAAACATAAGCTAAAGCTAGAGTCCAAGGTTTGAAGCAAAGGATCTAGAATTTGGAAAGAGAGAAGGAAAACTTAGAAAAATAGGCAATTTTGTCAATGCTAGATAATATAATAAAGTTGCTTGACAAGTCATTTTTTGACATATTTGAGGCACTTAAGTCGATGAAACTAAGGCAAGGTGCATTATAAGGGCAATGTTATCTATCTAAGATTTTAGTTACCCAATGGTAGGCCTCTGAGGATAAAATAACCCAAATCCTCAATATTCAAGCAAAGAAGCAGATCACAAACTTCAAGACCATCAATTTGGGACATTTGAGTATAATTTTGGGAATTGTGATTGAAAATATTTGAAGTTTAAATGCATGATACAATGGTGTGGAAAGGGTCTTAAAAGAAGATAAAGAACTAATTACAATAATTTAATAACTTCTTGTGATAATGTTTATAGAGGCTACACAACCCAATGCCTTTAGGATCATTAGTGATGAGTAATTTAAGCATAGGGCTACTTTGGTAACCCAAGAAATCAGAGGAAAAAGCCAAGGCAAATCTGGGGGTGATAACAACAAAATACTTGGCATGATACTCAATGCAGGGGAAAGAATAAATGAAGCTTGGAGCATCAAAGAGGTCATGGATAGGCATGACAAATAATTTTATGACTTGGGAGATCAAGAAGAAGAGAAAATCATGAAGCCTATTATGGATCTGGAGCTAATTGATGAGCAACATGATAGAGTAATGAGCATCCTCTAATAGCAATAGCTAGGGGCCCCACCATTAAATTAAGCATATTCTATTTTTTAAATTTTTGTAACATTTTAAAGTATAATATCCCATTGTAAAGGCATATGATAATTTGTTAGAATATTTTTCTCTAGGTCAGTATAATTTGGAAAAGCACATGTATTTTAGAACTTGTGAGGACAACTATCCTTATCTCTATACACCTGTACTTTGTATCTAACTGATATAATCCCTAATCTTCATATAAAGGCATGTATTACCATTGTAAAAAGGGAGATTTTTTTGAGAAAATTTGTATAATTGAAGAAATTAATAGAATCAAGGAATTCTACAAGGATTGTTTATTATTGATGTGTCAATTATTAATATAGCTCTTTCTCTCAATTGCCAATATATGTATTAAATTTGAATAGTGTCTTTGAATTTTGAATAGCATTTTCTAATCATAAGTTTTCTAATTTGTGATAATGATAAATTAGTTGAAAGATGTTAGGTTCTTCTTCATTTCATTTTGCTCTGTATTCAGATGTTTAATTGATATTTGATTATAGTGATAAATCCTTAAAGTAGACCTGGTTCTTACTTATGACTCTTAAATGCTTTCCTTTGAAGTTTGTCTGATATATAGTGAGATTTGAGCTTAGTCTATGTTGCATTATATAATTATTAAATGCATATTCAATTGTAATTGATAATTCATCATAATGTTTAGGACTAAAATTGGAAATCACTCATTTCTTTTCTATTCTACCCTCCTCTTTGCTCATTTTTACATCAAGATCACTTTAGTTTTAGCTACATTATAAATATACACTTAGATTATTATATATCTTAAGACAAGAACATAAATCACTAAGTATTAAAATATATTCACAAAGAATGGGCCAAGGTGGATCCTAACCAGTAAATTATATAAATATTGTGGAAAGAGTTATCTTATTCTACTACTATTTCACCATAGGCAATTAGATTGCCAAAACCTACAACTCATTCTCTAAATTTTCTAAATACTAAAATGAGAAGTTTTATTTAAACACTAAGAGAACCTGTGGTACATTTAGAAGCATCAATAGAATAGATCTTGCTATCACTAGAATTCTTTGAATATTTAATGATCTTAGTTTGTTTCATTTAAAGATCAATATATCTTCATGTTTTTGAGTGAATTATTTGCTTAGAGGTGTAAATATCATTGATATTTTATATTTTAAATGTATCTTTGTGCTTCCTTTGAAGTTATTTGGGAATTGATGCTTGTTTCTAGTAAATTTGGCTTCAAATTTGAAAATCCATAATATTTGAGGTTAGAACAGTTCATTTTGATCAAAGGTGGGCATATCTTTCATAGATCTGAGTTCCTATAGACTTAGACTTGCAAATATAGACTGTATTTATGTATTTGAATGCATATTTAAGCTAATTCAATCAAAGATCAATGTCCTTTATAGTTTTTCATACCATCTTTATAAAATAAGCTCAATGTGTAGGTCTAACTCTTGTTCTTTATAAAATTTAACTTGACACATCATATTTTAGGTAGGATCTTTGAATTTCAAGATAGAATTACCCAAGATTAGAACAAGATAACACTCATTAACTAGATAGCCTCTACTTGAGTTTAGGGTACATAAAAGAGTTAGGCATGATAAAGGTAGGCACAAGAGATCCAAGTCTCTTATAAATTCACCTCTTTAAGTTACCTATGCTTTTGAGCTTCATCTAGGTATGGAATGGTTGGGGATTATTCAATTAATGTACCAAGGGTAGCTCATGAGCTCCCAAGGAACCCTAAGAAATATTTGCCTACATTTAGTCCAACTAGAATAGTAACTAATAAGGAACACATAAAGTCTTTTAAAGTGACCTTAAGACTACTTAAATGTTATACATGAGGATGAAGCATATAGGCTATTTCCTTTTACTTTTAAGAATATAGCTTATGAGTGTTTTTTTAACTTGCCCGATAATTACATTAGAATTTGGAATGATTTGAATAATGTGTTTATTAATCAATTTGGTAAGATTATCATTCCAATGTTATTTACCATCAATTCACAACTATTAGAAGAGATGCAAGTGAGCCTATCAGGTCCTTCAATGATAGGTTTTAAAAAATGTTTAGTGGAACCATAGACCCTTACAAGACTAATGATGTCTTAGCTTTAGATATTTACAAAGATGTAGTAGATCTAATGACCTTTGTGTTTTTCAAGAGATCCATGTCAACCATAACTTCATTAGCTAGAGTTTATGTTGAAGTAGTAACCATCAATGATCAAATACAACCCCAAGGGAAAATAGCATATTCTATGCCAAACATCAACCCCCAAATGTCTATAATGAACTTGTTCCCAAATAATAACTAGAATATCCCATCATTAAACTAGTTCCCAAACCTAACTCAATTACCATTGAGTCATACAGCTCCCAATCAGCATTTAGGATTCCTAAATCATCCTACCAATGGATTCAATCTAAATGATCAAAGGCATTTGGTACTAGCTACTAACAAAAACTAGGTATACAATTTTGAGACCCCTAAAAATGAGAATGAATCTATCTTAAAGATGGTTCAAAAGTTGAGCATTGATTTTCTTTAGTTATAAAAAAAAGTTGGAAATCCTGTTGAAAGTTTAGGTAGGAACTTCTCATTTCAAAGGTATAATAGGCCAACTAATAGGTTTCAGAATGATATTTTTCACAATAATAATAATGGGTTGTCTTCTAAAAATATGACTATGGACATTAGCCTCACTAACATTACATTACCTGACTATTGTAGGGTACATCGCATAACCAAGCATGGGGAAATTGATTGTATATAATTATATAAAGCCTTTGAAGCTTTCCAAGAGGAATTGGATACATTTGAAGTGTTCCATAATAAATAAAATGGTATAGGTTCCTCTAGACCTAAATCATCTAATCAAGCATTTATGGTGAACACATTTTATTTTTCCTTTTAAGAGGAAAATGAACCTGAGGAGATCCCTGAAGAGATCCAAGCATTTTAATAGTTCTTGAATAAGATCTACCCCTTGAGGAATAGAGAGTAGAGGTAGCCTCTAACTACCTAAATCCCTCCAAATAATTTTGGAACTCCTCTTGACACCTCTTCAAATAACAATCCAGAGCCACCAACAGGGAGTACTTCTAAAACCAATGTTGATATCTCTAGTTCTTCTAGTGAAACCTGGTATAACATAGTTGAGGACATGAAGAAGATAAAGGCTAATATCATATTGCATGAACTCATATAGATTATAGAGAAAAGGGACCTCTTGTTGGAATCCTTGTCAAGAAAGCACAATAATCCACCCAATATTGATCATGCCAACATGACTATGCATACAACCAAAGTTGATTCTGCTCCTTTCTTACTCATCGTCAGGATGTTTGGTAAGAACTTGCATAATTGATTATTAGATTCAAGAACATCTACCAATATCATTCCTATAGGTATATGAAAATAACTTGGCCTAACCTCTATTAATTCTGATAGGGTGGTAACTCAATTGGATAAATCTAGAGTTAGGGTAACTAAGGAACTTTTTAATGTTCACATGTAACTAGCTTTTGAGCCTAGGGTGCAGCAATTCATTGATATTCAAGTTGTTGATATACCTAATGTTAATGGAATACTATTAAGAAGGGAATGGATTAAATATTTGAATGGTTACATGTCCACATACTACTCACATATGTGGCTACCTTGGAAAGGGGTCCCCAATCAAATTAGGGTTGAGAGAGAGCCAAGAATGAAATATATGACAATTGAGTAAAATGATGTGAATGAGAAGGTCAAAATAATAGACTCAGACTTAAGGGTTTCTAATCTAGATACTAAGAAGGTATGTGATCCCAAGAGTACTCATGTTGTTCTTGGACTATGGAAGTTACATTTTTATGGAGCTAGGTATAATGCTGGACAAGTGTTGGTATTATTTTACTGACCCTACTAATAGAAAGTACCATGCTTCCTATAGATTCAAATTCCCTTATACTAATAATATTGATAAGTATGAAGCCCTTATCTTAGGCTTACAATTTTACATAAAGTATAAATTCAAAGAACTACTAGTTTATGGGGATTCAAAACTAGTGGTCAACCTAGTAACAAGCAAATACCAATGTAAACTCTAATAACTGAAGACGTATAAGTTTAGGGTTTGGGATATGATTGAATCCTTTAATTCCTTTGGCATCATCTCCATCCCAAGGGGAAAAAACCAATCTACTAATGAGTTGGCATCTATTGCAGCAAACCTCATTCTTAACTAAAGTTCCTTTAATTTCAACATTGAGTTAATCCCTTATCCTTCAGTACCTGATAATGTTAACCATTTCCAAGTCTTCAATGATGATCAGTAGATATTGGATTTCATGACTAGTTTAGGAACATTTGATGCTCATATAATTGATAAAACTAATGAAATTACACTTGAGGAGGACAATTTTAATAGTAAAGTCATTCAATTGAATGACAAAAATATCCCCATGGGAATGATTGCTTTAGAAAGACTATTTGATTAGGATAAACTGACCAGGGTTTATAAGGTTCTTGTTGACAATTTTGACCCTATAGGTCAAAATTATAACCTATACCATTTAAAATTTTGCATTTCATCTTGTGAATTAGTTTTGGGTCCTGAATAGTTTGAAGGTCACTTAATTGTCCAAGTCTACATAGTCTCTTTCTTTCAGGAGAATTGCCCAAATAGAAATCCCAAAGGGCATCCTCAAAAGCAAGGTCATTTCTTTCAAAAAAGTGAAGGGTCTATTTCATTCTTTTGAAGGGCATTTGTAAAAGTCTGAAGGGTATTTTCCTTTTAGGAAGAGGCATTTCAAGGGGCAAAGGCACTTAACAGAGTTCTAAAGGATTTCATTCGAGAAGATAAAGGCCTGAAAAGAAAGTCTGAAGAAAAGAGATAAAGACAAAAGGCTCAAAGATTTAATTCCTTCAAAAATTTTGTCTGAAGGAAATGGAAATTTACAAACACCCAAAGGGTAGAATACCTTTGGGAAAGCTCTTTTACAAAAACTTGAAGGTCACTTGGAAAATGCCAAAGGGACATTACTAGAATCTTGAAGGGTATGTACCCTTTAGGAAAGTTACATTGCAAGAATCCCAAAGGGTATATTCCCTTTGGGAAAGTTCATTTCAAGGAATTCTAAAGGGTATGTGCCCTATGGAAAAATTCAAGACAAAAGGAAAGAATTCCTTTAGAAGTTTTGTCTAAAGGAAGTTTACAAAGGCAAAAAAGGGCTTCAGACAAATTATCCACAAGAAAGAGACCTTTACAATTTTTTGAAGGGTTAATTTAACTTTGGAAAAGACCATTCAAAAAAAATTTAAGGGTAGAATCCCTTCAAAAAAAGATCAATTAAAATAATCCCAAAGGGTATCTATCCTTTGGGAAAGTTCAAAATAAAAAATTTGAAGGGTCATTAGCCCTTCAGAAAAGGGACATTTTAAAAATCTTGAAGGGCAATTCGAAAGAAGGAATTCCTTCAGACTTTTTATCTGAAGGAACTTTACAATAAAAAGGACCAATATCAAAATCCCAAAGCATAGTTCCAAAAAACCAAAGGATCACTTTGAAAAACTCAAAGGGTCAATTTCATGGCAAAGTGCCTTAAGAAAATCTAGAAAGGAAGAATTCCTTTGGACTTTTTGTCCGAAGGAATTGAAATAGACAAAGTCCCAAAAGAATACATGAATTATTTTGGAATTTTTGTCCAAAGGAAGATCTCAAAAAAATTATCCATAGGAAATAGACAAAGATGAAGAACCAAAAAAATGCAAGAGATTTCAACATCCAATAAATAGATTAACATGTTCTAAAGCATGCAAAGTGGCCCAAAACAAGATTAGACATGTCCAAGATGTGTAACTGTTTCAAAAACAATAGCTTCAATTTTAAAAAAAAGACTCATTTAAATGAAGGATGAGCTCAAGGAGTTTAACATTGGAGAGCTCAACACAAAATTTCAAAAATTTCTTGTAGTTCAAGTGAAGTTGTAAATTTGGATGTGGCATAGATTTTTTATGCAAGTGGAGTTGATTATTCTTAATTTATAGAGTTGACTAGTTATCAAGTGCCACAATCACTCATACTTTTCATGCAAATAAATACTTCTCTTGTTCCAACTCAGCTTCAAATTAGTTCAATCTTGAGTTAAGACATTCAAGATGGGCATAGATTTCATGTATGAGGTATATTAGTCCAATTTTGAGCCCACCATCCATTTTCAATGCCAAAGGATTTTTCATGCAAGACAAAAGAAAAGAAGATATTCGTAGAAGGATTTGTTATCTTGGAATAATGGAAATTAAAATTAGTTAATATAAGATTTGACCTCCTCTTCTATTTTCAGCACCAACCTCTTGGTTGTTGTATTCTTTTCTATATAAGTTGGCTTTTCAACCTTGAATTGTATCCCTCTTTTGGCAAGATCAAATTCTACCAAAGATTGAGTTTTTAACCTTTTTTTAGATTAATAGGACTATTTTCATTTTCTATAATGTTGGTATAGTGTATTCATGTAAGTTATTTTCATAAGTGATAGAATTTCTCTTCCTTGTCAAGTCTTGATTCTTACCTAGCATCATTGTTGATCATTTTATGCAGGTCATGTTCTATGTTTGATATCTCTTGGTTGAGTTTATAGTGGATATAAGTGGCTGGTTAGTGTCTTAAATTAGGCCTATTCTTTCATTTCCCATAAGCTTAGATCACCAGATAAAACCTTTTTGTGAAATACTTATGCATATTAGTTAATTAGAGTTGAAAGTTTAGTCATTTTCTTATCTAAATTAGTGTTCTTAGGAGCTCAAATTGAGTGGATCAATAAAAAAAATAGGTGTATCACCATCATTAGATAGGATTTCCATTTAAGTTTATCTCTCTTTTCTTGATAGTTTATAGTGTAGAGAAAAGATCCTAATTGATACACCAAAGGGATCTAGCCCTTAGAATCTAGAGATTCAATCCACTGATTAGGTCACCCATAACCTAGGATTATTTCCATGATTCAACAGACTGTGAAGGCCTAAAAGTACCTTCACAGGGGTGCAAGTCTGATTGAAAATAGTTTTTGGAACACCTAATGGGACCCATTAGAGATGGTCTTGATGAAATTATAGTTACATCAATGTTCTTCATGAAGTATTTAGTGATTCCAAGCTCAAGCAGTTGCTTCTAATAATCCAGGCACAATTTCCATTTAAGTTTATTCTTATTACATTATCATGAATGAGTTTTGATGGTTGTGTATGAAGATAATTCATATGATATGTTTCCTTAACAGCCCTATGATGAATCATACAAGCCTTATTATGATACCTATGAGTCTCTTTATGATCCTAATCAACCTTATCAATAGTATTATCAAAGTTATGTTTATCCTTATTAAGTTTCTCATGATCCTTATTATCAAGAGCATGATTCTTACCTTCCTTGTGAGCCATGTTAATATCAAGACCATATTTCATCTTTCCCATATAGATATGATGTTTCATATGAGAAGTCTTGCCTTAAATAAATAATGAATGAAATAGAGGTTAGAATACTAGCCTATGCAAGAAAATTTTGTTCTAACTCTCAGTATGAGGAAGTGAATGGTCTATTTCAAAATGTGTCCAATGATCCATAACAGATAAATGGGCTATGTATTCTTGTATTGGAGAAGATGGAGGAGTGGGATAGGTATAAAATTGAGTTTAATCACTTATCTACAAAGGGATCTTGTGTTCCTTATTCTCATGAAGTTCTTAACCATGCCCAGTGTGTGCCAAAGGAGCTTCCTAGCTGTATTCAAGAGCTTATTCAAGATCTTATTCATGAGGTTAAGCCTTCTTACAGTCCCCTATCTTCACCACTCATCTCTCAAGAACAAGTTATCCATGAGGACAAGGAGATTTCAAACTTTTATGAGGTAATGGCCAAGTGGAATGGATAGAATATAGAGGTCTTTAAGAGTTTCTCTTTCCCTCATCTCAAAAAATCCCTAGATAGTTCCATTGTTCTCTAGATTCCAAAATATGATCATGATCAACCTCCCATGCTTCATTCTCCCTCTTGAAAAAATGAATTTCATCACCCTCCCACCATCTCCCTTCTTCAGGAGGAGCATATTCTTTGGAAGATTGGAAAAGAGGTTGCAGATACATGTTAATTTTTTCCAAAGTGTGAAGAGGATGTTTCATGTATGTTTGAAGAAGAGTTTCACATTGATACTTCACTTAAGGTTGTAGTTGAGAATATAATTATAGTTAAGAGTGAGAAGGTTGATCTTGATGTGGAGGAACTCCAAGAGGAGTTGGTATAAATTGAAGTCATAAATGAGTTACAGGTATCTCCTATTGAGAAGGATCTAGATAGCTTTCAAGATGATGCTATTCAAATAGATAAAAATGAGGAACAAAAAGATGATTGACAGCTGTAATTTGAATCTCTATAAGAGATTGAAGAACTTTGTATGGATATGTTGTCTATTGAAGATCATGTTTATGATAAATCTGATCAAGAATCACCTATCCAAGATCATAATACAAATTAGTTTACCTATTCAAATCTCCTTGAAGAGATGGATGGACTTGCAGCATTCAATAAGAAGGATGTGGTCACTCAAGAATAATGCATAGATGATATATCACTTAACAAAGTAGTAGATGACAAGTAGTATGAAAAATATCAAGAATTACTTGATGAGTTTGTCTTGGTTGGTGACTAGTTTGTTTTTGATGACTCATTTGAGAAGATTCTCATATAGTTAGTAGATGAGAAAAATGCCTTATCAAAGGTTATGATTAATAAACATCCTACCTTGCAACTTGTACCATCTCTTAGAGTGATTAAGTTTTTGAATTTCCCTTTTGATCCTGGTGGATCATGCTTTGTCATGGTTATCTAGGTTTCTTGTTAGTTTGTTTTCCTCCAAGTGTTATTCAAGCACAATACTTTCATTCTATTTTGTTCCAAATAAGTGTTTGTTTGCACATTTTCTTTTTAGTTAGTTTTCCATGCTTTGTGTGTTTCCTTTCTATTTTGGAGGATGAATTTTATCTCATGTTAAAAGAGAGTTTGTATTCATGGATCAAATCTATCATTTCTTTGTGGATTCAAAACTCATGTACATGGCCAAGTTCTCAATCATAGTAGGCATGCTTCCTAGCTAAGTCACCAAAATGTTAATAATTTTGACTTTACAAGTCAAAATTGTAACCTCTACCATTTGAAACTTTGAAGTTCATCTTGTGAATTAGTTTTAGGTATTGAATAGTCTGAAATTCACTTAATTTTTCAATTCTATATGGTCTCTTTCTTTTGAGAGAATTGTCTAAACAAAAATACTAAAGGGCATCCTCAAAATCAAGGTCATTTCTTTCAAAAAAGTGAAGGGTCTATTTCATTATTTTGAAGGGCATTTGTAAAAGTCTGAAGGGTATTTTCCTTTTAGGAGCAGGCATTTCAAGGGGCAAAGGCACTTAACAAAGTTCCAAAGGATTTCCTTCAGGAAGATAAATGCCTCAAAAGAAAGTCTGAAGAAAAGAGATAAAGACAAAAGGCCCAAAGATTTTAAGTCCTTTGGAATTTTTGTCTGAAGGAAATGGAAATTTACAAACACCCAAAGGGTAGAATCCCTTCAAGAAAGTTCTTTTACAAAAACTTGAAGGTCACTTGGAAAATGCTAAAGGGACATTACAAGAATCCCAAAGGGTATGTGCCCTTTGGGAAAGTTCATTTATAGGAATCCTGAAGGGTAGAGTCCCTTCAGGAAGGTTTGTTTCAAGGGATTATAAAGGGTATGTGCCCTTTGGAAAAATTTAGGCCGAAAAGAAAGAATTCCTTTATATTTTGTCTGAAGGAAGTTTACAAAGGAAAAAAAGGGCTTCAAACAAATTGTCAGTGAAAAAGGGACCTTTATAATTTTTTTAAAGGGTTAATTTACCTTTGAAAAATACCATTCAAAAAATTTTGAAGGGTAGAATCCCTTCAAAAAAGGATCAATTAAAAAAATATTGAAGGGTATCTTCCCTTTGGGAAAGTTCAAAACAAAAAATCTGAAGGGTTATTAGCCCTTCAAAAAAGGGACATTTTAAAAAGCCCAAAGGGAAATTTGAAAGAAGGAATTCCTTTAGAATTTTTGTCTGAATGAAGTTTACAAGGAAAAGGCCCATTGTCAAAACCCTGAAGGATAGTTACAAAAACCTGAAGGGTCACTTTGTAAAAGTTGAAGTGTCAATTCCATGGCAAAATACCCTAATAAAAACTAGAAAGGAAGAATACCTTCAAACTTTTTGTTTGAAGGAATTGAAATAGACAAAGGACAAAAGGAATACATGAATTCCTCTAAATTTTTTTTATCTAAATAAAGAGCCCAAACAAATTATTTTTAGGAAATAGATAGAGATGAAGAACCAAAAAATGCAAGAGATTACAATAGCTAATAAATAGATTAATGCATTCTACATCATGAAAAGTGGCCCAAAATAGGATTAGACATGTCCAAGATGTGTAACCATTTCAAACACAACACCTTCAGTTCTAAAATGGAGACTCATTTACATGAAAGAATCAAGGATTTTAACATTGGAGAGCTCAACACAAAATTTCATGCATGCACTCTCATAAATCCAAGCCTTTCAAATATTTCCAATAGTTCAAGTGGAGTTCTAAATTCAGATGTGGTGTAGCTTTTTCATGCAAGTGGAGTTGACTATTCTTAATTTATAGAGTTGACTGGTTATCAAGTGATATATCTACTCATGCTTTCCATGTAAAGGAGGACTTTTCTTATTCCAACTTAGCTTCAAATCAATTCAAGCTTGAGTTAAGACATCCAAGATGGGAATATATTTCATGTATGAGGTAGATTAGTCCAAGATTGAGCCCACCATCCATTTTTAATGCCAAAGGGTTTTTCATGCAAGACAAAAGAAAAGAAGATATTATTAGAAGGATTTGTTATCTTGGTATAATAGAAATCAGACTTGGTTAATGTAAGAGTTGACCTCCTCTTCTATTTTCAATGATAAACTCTTGGATATTATATTCTTTTCTATATAAGTTGGTTTTTCAACCTTGAAATATATCCATCTTTTGGTAAGATCAAATTCTACCAAAGATGGAGTTTTTAACCTTTTTTTATATTAATAGGACTATTTTTATTTTCTAGAATGTTGGTATAGTGTATTAATGTCAATGATTTGCATAAGTGATAGAATTTCTCTTCCTTATCAAGTCTTTATTCTTACCTAGCAACATAGTTGATCAGTTTATGTAGGTCATGTTCTATGTTTGATTTATCTTGGCTAAGTCTATAGTGGATATAAGTGGCTAGTTAGTCCCTTAAATTAGGCTATTATTTCATTTCCCTCAAGCTTGGATCACTAGATAAAACCTTTTCATGAAATAATTATGCATATTGGTTACATGGAGTTTAAAGTTCTGCCCTTTTCTTATCTAAATCAATGTTCTTAAGAGATCAAATTGAGTATCAATAAAAAAATATAGGTGTATCACCATCATTAGATAGGATTTACATTAAATCTTCTCTCTCTTTTCATGATAGTTTGTAGCATAGAGAAAATATCCTAATTGATACACCAAAGGAAGATAGCCCTTAGAATCTAGAGATTCAATCCACTGATTAGGTCACCCATAGCCTAGGATTATTTCCATGTTTTAGTTGATTGTGAAGGTGTAAAACTACCTTCATAATGGTGTAAGTCTAATTGATAATAGTTCCCAAGGTAAGTGGGAAAGATTATAATGCTATTGACCTTGGCCTCCATGATCAACCTCAGCTGGTAAATGTTGGAAAGGCCTACACAAATTTTGAAAACGAGAAAGCTAAAGAGCTCTTTGCCCAATATATGGATGTCATAGCACGGTCCTATGATGAATTTAAAATATTTGATCTAAGGGTCGTCAAAAATATTATATCTCTTAAAGAGAGCTTCAAACCATTTAGTTAGAATTAAAGGCCTATAAACACTATCTTAGAACCCATGATCTTCAAGGAGGTCAAAAGATTATTTGATGCTAGGATAGTCTTCCCTATCAGAAACTCTACTTGGGTGGCAAATTTGGTGTCAGACAGAAAGAATAATGGTGAGATTAGACTTTGTATTGACTTTAAGAACTTGAAAAAAGCATCATAAAAAAACAACTATCCCCTTCCTTCCCTAGACCAAGTAATTTAAGTTTTTTTAGGTTCAGCTATGACATCTTTTCTTGATTTACAACCAAGTGTTGGTTGATAAAAAGGACATGATGAATAAAACTTTCACTACAAAGTGGGGGACCTTTGCTTATAAGAGAATGCCCTTTAGAATAATTAGTGTAAGAGCCAGCTTTTAAAAAGCTATGGACCATGCCTTCCAAGGCATGATAGTTAAATTCATCATTATTTATGTGGATGATCTAACATTTTTTTCTAAAAATAGGGAATATCACTTCATACATTTACAACAAGTTTTTGAAAGATGCAAAAGGTATGGCATTTCCATGAACCCTAAGAAAAGAATATTTTATGTGAGTGAAGTAAAATTATTGGGTTATTTTATAACCAAATATGGGATCTTTATAAATATTGAAAGAGTGGAGGCCATATCTAGAATAGAACCTCTAAATAGTAAAAAAGATCTAAAGTCATTCTTTGGTAAAATAAATTTTTTAAGAAAATTTATTTTTTTGTTTTGCATAAATAGTCAAACCAGTGAATGACATGTTGAAGAAAGATGTCAATGTCACATGGAATGAATATTCTAGAAATGCATTCAATGATATCAAGAAGGCCATTAGTCAAGATATAATCCTTATAAGCCCTAATTTCTCAAGGGACTTCTACCTCTATTCCTTTGCATCTAACCACACTATGGCTATAGTGTTAACTCAGAAAATTGAAGGGTGTGACAACCCAATTGCTTTCATGAGCACTAATTTCAAGAATATTGAGTTAAATTACTCATTGTTTGAGAAATAAGCATATGAATTAGTCAAGGAAGTTAAGAAATTTAGGCATTAGATCCTTAGAAATAAGGTGCATGCCATCTTACCTAACCTTGCAACCAAACTTATGTTAATTTAGAATGAATTGAGAAAATGTAGAGGTGAATGGATGTCAATCTTATAGGAATATGACCTAGAGATGAAAACAACAAAATTGGTAAGGTGCCAAGGTTTGATTCAGATGATTGTTAATACTAACCCTAGGCTATGTATTATGCAGGTGGATCAACAAAACTTTTAATCTAGTGAGTGGTATGATCCAATCATACATTTTATAATGAATGGTACTTGTCCTACATGTCTATCTAGGGAGTAGAAGAGGGCCTTGAGGTTAAATGCATCCCACTACTTGATCAAGAATGGGGTCTTGTATAAGAGGAATTTTGAAGGAATCTACCAAAGGTGTGTCTCTTAAGAAGAAGCCACACAAATCATGAGCACCTTTCATGAAAATATGGGTAGTGAACATCCATCTGGGAAGAACATAGCCCATAAAATCCTTAGATTTTGTTATTATTGGCCAACTATTTTTAAAGATTCCCATAAACATGTAATGGAATGTCACTGATGTCAGATCTTTATCATTAAGGAGCCAAAGGTAGCAATGTCTTTGCATCTAGTCATTTTTGGAAAACCCTTTACTCAATGGGTGTTAGACTTTATTGGCATAGTCAACCCCAACTCATTTGAAGGTCACAAGTATGTCCTTACTACCATGGAATACTATATAAGGTGGACTAAAGCTACAACCACTAAACAATGCAAGACTAAAGAAGTGATCAACTTCTTGGAAGAAAACATCTATACTAGGTTTGGAACTCTAGTCTCTCTCACATGTGATAATGGATCTACCTTCATATCCATAGAGATGACTGAATGGGATTATGACAATGATATCATACTTAAGTTTGCATCCAACCATTATCCCCAAGGAATGGAGTCTCTAAATATACAAATAAGAACCTAATGAAGGCAATCAAGAAATCTGCTATAGATAAGCCCAGGACTTGGCACAAGCTCCTTAAATTTTCACTTTGGGCGGATAGGATAAGAATTAAGAAAGCTCTAAAAGCCTCACCAATTATATTAGTGTATGGATAGGAGCTAATATTTCCTATCACTCTCAAATTTCCCACATATATATTTATGCAAGAATACATGGAGGAGAGTCAAGAACTAGCTACTTCAAGATTGCTAGATATAATTTAGATGGAAGATGCAAGGGAAAAAGCCTTTACTAATTTTAGCAAGCATCAAACTATAATCAAGAGATGGTTTGATAAAAGGTCCAAAATTAAGGTGTTCAAGTAAGGAGACCTAGTTCTCCTCTAGGACAAATCATTTGAGCCTAAGGGCAAGCATGGTAAATTTTAACCCTTGTGGATTAGTCAATACCAAATTGTAGAAACATTGGGAAACACCACCTTCAATCTCAAAGACTTACAAGGAAAAGAGTTTACATTTCCCATCAATGGGAAATACCTCAAACACTACTTCTCTCTTGCTCCTCTTGAGGTTTTCATGAAGTAAAACTATAAGATGATTATATTAGTGTAGGTAAGCTAGTTAGTTTATTTCCATGTTGTTTCCTTCTCATCCTTTGTTTGTGTATAGGCATTTGTATATTTATTTGTTTTCCTTAGTTGCTTTTCTTTCCTACTTTCTATTGTGTGTTTATTTCTTTTTTCTTGGTTTCTTTATTCCAATAAATCCTTAGGGATAATCTTGAGCTTATAAGTTAAGAAGTTTGCTTGAAAACATGCCCTTAATTCAGAAATGAAGGTATGAACCCCATGCATAAGATGACCATGGTTCTAAAATATAAAGCATGATGTTATATCTTAGAGAAATTTGGAAATATCAATGAAGAGGCCAATCATTTCATGAGACCCTAACCATTACCTTGACCTCAAACTCATTTTAAAAAGACTTGTAATTATGGGATGAAAACTCAAATTATCAGGGTATACCCCAAACTAGCACTTAATTAACATCCTTTCCTGGGATAAGAGTTACAACCATAGATGATTTTTTAAAGATCAAATACTTGAACAAATCCTAAAACTTGGCTATCCTGGTTCCCAACCTTGCTAAAAGCATAAAGATCTAAGAAAATACAAAAATAAGCATACAATGTAAAATCAAAAGCTTTCAAATATAGGTGATTCTTGTATTCTACACTATGGATATGGATGCCTGGCCGATAGTGGAGCAAGGCCTTGAGTGGAGTCAAAGGCATCTTTTTTAGGGCTATGGACACCTAGCTGCTAGCAGAGGAATGCTCAAGCCTTCCTTAAGTTAAAATCATTATTGATGATGAACATTTTAGCATACTATAAGTCAGTGTAAGTGATCGAGGACATGAAACCTAGAAATTATTTCTTGAACCCCATGGAAAATAGTAAGTGGAATCAAATCACACAAGCAGTCTAGATCTATCTTGATATTTGACATTAAAACCACAAGTGCCAGGTTTGTTTCAACTATGCCCTGGTCTAGATGATGATATTGATCAAATAAAGTGGATGACCTAACTATTTGTCTAATTAAAGTCTCTAGGTTCTAACATATAGCTATGTTTCCCCCATGAGTCATCATTTATTGGGACCAACATACCCCATTTTTTAAATTGGGACCCTTAAGAAACCCTAAGAATAGAACATGGAAATTTTAGCATATCAAGGTCTTTTATAGAATTTGAAGATAATCCACTTTGTTAAAAGGTAGGATTATGTGGTTTTGTTTTTCTTTGAATATAGACTAACATAGCTAATGAGGTTCATTTGGCTTTTAGTTTCAGGTTTCATGGCATGTGTCCCCATGAGCTTTATATTCTAAAACCCTAGCAAACCCTTGATTTAGATTTGAATAAAGGTAGGAACCAAATTGGAGGGAAGAATTTTAAAATTCATTTATGGGCTTAAGTATAAAATTGATATTGTAGGCTTAGTCATGTTTATAACACAACTTAACCAAGAAACTTGATCCCCTTTGTTATTTCCCCTTTTTTTAAAAGTTCCTTATGGCCTAACTAATGTCATCATGTAAGTTTTTAATATTTTTCAACTTATCCTAAGGTTTTAATACTAATACTCCAATGTATTCATTAATATAATCATAACTTTAGTCTTAGCACCTTAATCCTAAGTATTTTATGTCTTCATGGTCCTAACTTAACTTCTTTGCATCTTATAGGATCCTACAGTTGTCACTTTATCATGACATTTAATCCAATGGAATGAGGATAACCCAAAATTTTGATTAAATAAAATATATCTTTGGTGATCTGATGATCTATGCTTACTCATTGGGACCCAATCAAATGTAATGAAAACATAATTCAAAATTCAAAAAGATGTATGAGGCTAAAAAGATGGACACACAGCACCATTACATTTTAGGAAGAAAAAGGAAAGGGGCATACCTAATAAATCCACCAATCAAGAGAAAGTCCCCAAATCAAGATCTTATGACTATCTCTTCATCGTGACATTTGATCCAACAGGGTGAATTAAAATCAAGACCTTGGGAAGCTCCATGGAAACGCCAAGTGGCATCCTCATATTTGGACTTGAAGGTTTTTATGAACTTAAAATTGGCATTCATATGAACATCATTCAAACATCTAAAAATATGAACTTGATTCCTACATGATCATCAAATTTAAACCCATTAATATTAAAACTTTATGGGTTTAAACTTGACATCCACATGATCGCCAATTAACACCTGCAAGGGTGTAATTAATGTTTGTGAGACTATCAATTTTAATCCAATGAAATATCTTACTCAGTGCTTAAATGACATTCCAAAATCCTATCTGAATAACTCATAAATGGTTTAGGATATAAATACTTATTCTAAACCTATACTGAAGGGTCCTTATGGCATTTTGTTTAAAAATCATGAACCTAAAACTATGAGCTTACATTAAGTCTTATTTTAAAAGGGAATCCCTTATCACACGAAGTATAAGCTAACCTTAGTTTTTTATACATTGTGTCCTAAACTATTTAGACCCCTGACCCTTTGTTAAAAATTGGGAAACTTAGGCATAATTTCCTTAGCCTAAGGATTATTTCATGCTTAATAAACACAAAACAAACCTTAGCCTAAGTGACTTAAGCCTAGATCATGACTTTAATAATGGACTAACTTAATGTTTGAGAATTTTTGTAGATAAATAGTTCATGCCCTATCATTACATTTGATCCAATGATGTGAGGGTGCCAATGAATTTTTAGAGGACCATAAGATCTCCATGTGGCTGATACACGTTCGATGAGTGACTGATCAAAATATTTGGATCATGGAGAAGGCACGTAAACATGCCAAGTGTCAAGACCATTGGGTGTATAATGGAAAGACCCAATCACATACAAGGGATTGGACTAAAATAAAATGGCTCATGTTAATCCAAGATTTTGATCCTATAGTGCAAATTAAAGAAGGTATTTTAAGTACTAATGGCTAGCATTCAAATGGCATTTATGAAAAATGCCATAAAAGGTCTAGACCAATGCCACATAAGTACCATGCAAGCAAAAAAGGATAAAACTCAAGATATTATGTGCTCAAAAACATAAAGGTATAAAGGCAAAGGTCTAAATAAAATCCAAGGAATGTATAAGTCAAAGCCTAGATATCTTCCACCATTAAATGTCCAAAACCATAAACCCTAAATAAAAGCAACTTGAACAGACTCAATTTGACACAATTCAATCAAAGGATAACTGAATTATGTTTTTAGGTGCAAGAGAGATTGCATAGATATCATCTATAGTTCAGTGTGAAAAATTAACAAAGACAAAAACTAGGGTAGCTAGTAGGTAGTAATTGAGGGAAGATGTTAAGTTCTATTTGACAACATACAACAAGGGTTAGGTCTTCAAAGACACTAAATTAGACCTCACAAGATTGAACATCCAAGGGAATATGAATGGGTTCGATCTCTTCTTTATGATAAAAGAATTACCACCCATTTCACAAGAGGATTAGAGGAATGCCATCATGAGCAGATGACACTATGACCTAGTTGTTGTCCAAATGGTAGGCCTTCATCATACCACAACAAAACTATATGTATTACATTATATTAACATCTTTTCCCCATATTTATTGATTATAGAAAAGATAATGAATGGATCATTAGGGAAGGGAACTCAAAATGTGTAGCCTACAATTCCCTTGTTGCTTTTGAAAATTACTACAAGCTCCCTCTCCCCCATATGAACCTTTCCAAAATCAAGGAGTGGACTAGTAACCATGAATTAGACTATGTTCTTAGACCTTGGCTCTCACAAGGACCTCATATCTTTAGAATCCTTGATGTAAAAATCCCCAGCATCCAATTCAAATAGGGTATCAAGGTAATAATGAACCTATTAAATTGAGCCTTTAGGGCCCCTTCAACCACTTATGTGAATAAGATCTAGGTCCCATATGTGTACTTCATGGTGGAGGAAAAACTTACCCCTCTAATTAGAGACTTAATCAGTGTTTTCCTAGCTAGAAAATTCAATGCCATCAAAATAGAGACCTCAAATCAATTCTTTATGATGTCTTATCTACTTGACACCCTTCTAACCTCAACCTACTTTCTTGGGATAAGGAATTGGTCCCCAAAGGGGAAGATAACCATTTGAAATTACTACTCCAAGATTCACATGTTCAAGCATAGGAATCACATGCAATTTATTTGTGACTTCATTTATCTAGCTATAGTGAAGGCCATCACAAGTGTTCCCATGCCTAGGCTCCATCCCCTCATTAAGAGACATATTGAAATGATTGGGGGCATATGGTATTACCCTAATTACATATTCATTAGGACATAAGGAATCATGACCCAACCTTACAAGTTGTTAATGTATGTTCTACATAAGCTTGTAGAGCAATAAATTACTTCTTAACTCATCTATGGCATCGATAGGACTTGCAAGGAAAAAAGGAAGGGTCTATTTCATCCCTTCCAATTCAATATTAGGAAACCCATAATAAAAGATTGGAAACAAGTGGAGATCATGTCCACACATAGGGATTCATTTGGATTTCAATTAGATGAACTCTAGATGTGGGATCTAAGGAACATAGTAGGTAACCATCTAAAGGAAAAGAAACTTCCTAAGCTAGAATATGTACATCAACTTAGTGTGCATGATACCATATATATCAAGGTTAATAACTATGAAGAAGTATTAGAAAACATCTAGGGCCACAACATTAATCTTAAACATAGGTTAATCAGGGATAATAAGCCATCTAGGGAAACATGGTAGATGCATCCTTTGAAATATTACTTACTACCTGAACCATCTAGAACAACCCATGAGCAACCTCAAGTAGAGCAACCACAGCCCCAAGAATAGGTTAATCAAGTTTAGGGTGAACAAATAAAGAGCATGGAGAAAGTTTGGGAGGTTAAATTGGAAGAAAGGCGTAGAGAGGGATCCCATCTTTAGCAATCCCACAAAGGCCACCTTCCCCAATTCAATACATAAGCATGATAGCCCTGGAACTAGTGGAGACACTTAAGGGTGTCCTCAAGGAAATTTCAGAGGCCTATGATTTTGATATGGAAGAGGAGCCAAAAGAAGACACAAGAAAAGAGCTTGTCCCAATAATAGTCCATGAGAAAAGGAAAGCAAAACTAGCACTGGTCCTTATGGGACCAAAGAAGAGATCAAGGTTCACCTTCACTCATCCCACTAGTGAAGTAAATCTATTTAGTGATGAGTTCCCAATATATGGACTAGTCATTCCTAACTAGTTAATCTATGGAAAGTTTCAAAATATCCCCTCTCTTCCTCACTCTTGGGCCATGATGAGGGTTATTGATGTTTAAATACAAGATGATATGAATCCTTAGTTAGAGTCTATAGTGAAGGAGCAAGAATAAAGGATAATTGTGGCCATTGAAGGGCCAAAAGGTAAGAAGATATATACTTTGGAAGCATCTACTAGATCATGTGTGGAGGTCCCATAACATCCCCAATTCAAATATCCAGTTGCTACTATCCATTTCATCCTTAAAATAGCTAGGTTGGAAAGAATAAAAACTAGGACAGTTGTAGTTGGGACAGAGGAATTCACCTTTCAAAAGGTGAATCCATTTGTAAGACTAACCCCAATGGGTGGCTAGTAGCTTGGTGAGGCTATAATTCATGAGGAATATGTGGAAAGTCTAATTGAATCCCATTCAGCACAAGCTAAAGATGGAGTCCAAAGTTTGAATAAGAGGATCCAAATTTTGAAAAGAGAGAAGGAAAACTTTGAACAATAGGCAATTTCTTAGTTTTAGATACAATAATCAAGCTATTTGACAAGTCATTTTTTGACATGTTTGAGGCACTTAAGTTGATGAAATTAAGGTAAGGTGCATTAGAAGGGCAATGTGAACTAGCCAAGAGCTTAGTTACCTAGTGACAGGCCTCTAAGGATAAAATAGCCCAACTCATCAATATTCAAGTAAAGAATCAAATCCCAAACTTCAAGACCATCATTTTGGAACATTTGAGTATAATTATAAGAATTGTGATTAAAAAAGTTCAAAGTTTAAGTGCATGGAACAATGGTGTGGAAAGGGTCCTAAAAGAAGATAAGGAACTAATTTCAAGAATTGAACAACTTCTTGGGACCATGCTTAAATATCCTACACAACCCAATGCCCTTGGGATCATTACTGATGGGGAGTTCAAGCATAGGACTACTTTGGTAACCTAGGAAATTAGAGGAAAAGGCCAAGGTAAATATGGGGGTGATAATAGAAAAATATTGGGCATGATACTTAATGTAGGGGAAATAATAAATGAATCCAAGAGCATCAAATATGCCATGGATAAGAATGAGAAAAAAATTGATGACCTGGTAGATCAAGAAGAAGACCAAATCATGAAGCCTATTGTGGACCTAGAGCTAGTTAATGAGTAGCATGAGAGAGCAATGAGCATCCTCCAGCAGTGATAGCTAGGGGCCCCACCATCAAATTAAGTATATTCTATTTTGCAAAATTTTGTAACATTTTGAAGTATAATAGCCCATTGTAAAGGAATGTTCTAGTTTAATAGCATATTTGCCTCTAGGTCAGTATGATTTGGAAAAGCACGTGTATTTTAGAACTTGTAAGGAGAGTTGTCCTTATCTTTGTACACCTATATTTAATAATTGATCAATATACTACCTAATCTTCCTATAAAGGCATGTATTACCATTGTAAAAATGGAGATTTTTTGAGAAATTTTGTATACTTGAAGTAATTAATAGAATCAAGGAATTTTGTAAGGATTGTCCATTATTGATGTGTTAATTACTAATATAGCTATTTCTCTCAATTGTCAGTAGATGTCTTGAATTTGAATAGTGTCTTTGAAATATGAATAGCATTCTCTAATCATAGGGTTTCTAATATTTTCTTATGATAGATTAGTTGAAAGATCTTAGGTTCTACTTTATTTCATTTTACTCTATATTCATATGTGGAATTGTTATTCAATTATAGGGGCAAATCCTCAAAGTAGACCCGGTTCTTACTTATGACTCTTAAACACTTTCCTTTTAAGTTTTCCTAATATATAGTGAGATTTGATCTTAGGATATGTTTCATTATATACTTGTTAAATGCATATTCAATTGAAATTGATACTTCGTCATAATGTTCAGGACTAAAATTTGTAATTGCTCATTTCTTTTCTACTGTACCCTCCTCTTTTCTCTTTTTTGCATCAAGATCAATTTAGTTTTAGATAAATTATAAATATACACTTAGATTATTCTATAGCTTAAGATAAGAACATAACTCACTAAGTATTAATAAAGATTCACAAATAATGAGCCAAGGTGGCTCCTAACCACCAAATTATATAAATATTGCGGAATAGTTATCTTACTCTACTATAAATCATGCTCTAAATTTTCTAAATTATAAAATGATAAGTGTTCTTTAAACACTAAGAGAACTTGTGGTACATTTAGAAGAATCAACAGCTCCCTTAAAAAGCTTACAAGGGTAGTTTTCACATGATCAATATGAATTTTATAGTGGGATTTGAAAATTTGTATTTTTACATAAGGAGTGGGTCTTAATGTAATTCAAATTTATGTCCATAGTTTTCATGTTGGTATCCCCTCCTTTATGAACAATCGTTAATAAGGCAGGGTGGTCTTAAACCCTATAGAACCCCCATAGGCTCACTTTTCTCTTTGGAATGGCAGTTTTAGGCTGGTTGAATGCATGCGATAAATTTGATAGAAGATAGGGGACATGTATAGTCATTTCACATACTTTTCAAATACCTACTTGGCACTTGTGACCTCAGATTGACAAGAAATCTCTATTGTGCATAGTTTATAAGTTGAAAGTCATGGTTTTCTAATTGTTTTAAGGTGTTCAAAGTTGATTATATGATTGGTGGATATATATCACAATATCTTAAATTTCATAAAATAAATGAAAATTCTATTAATGGTTTCATTTCTCACTCCAAATCTACCTTCTCCAACTCATGCAATGGTCTTGTTTATTTTTTATTGTGCATATCACTCCAAACATAGAGGTGAATTGAAGGTTTGAATGTTGCATTGTTAGTATGGTTTGAATATTATGAACTAATGAAATATATCATGAAATTATGGAATCATAATTTCATCCATTCTCAATTATATGAATCTCTATACTTGAGGTTTTTACCATGAGTGAGATCGATTTACATACACAGGCTTGCTCACTAAGACACGTCTTTAATGGGTAAAATGGAGGAAATAAATAATGTGAAAGTGGGTCTAGAAGGTATAAAAGGTCATACCAAACCTATATAATATCTTATCCAATTTTAAATCTCACCAATAATCTACCAATGTAGGCCTACATCCCATTCTTGTCATCATCTCAATGGACTATGTTGTAACTCTGCCAACCATAAATATGAATCAAGGAGGTGACAAAAATTGCATTTAAAGTATTTTATGGAGGTTAAAACTTCATGAGATAGGTTTTTTAATAGTATAATAATATTCTTAAGTTCAATAATAACATTATATACACCATATAAGGCTTCATACATTGAAAATGTAGACCTACAAGTTTGTAGACCTGTAGGTCCAATTTTCACATTAAATACAATGAGGTAAATGTTAATATATGAATTTAAATATATATTAGGTATTTTTAAAGTTAATATGGTCTTATTTATTATATTAAAATTTATTTTACCCTTATAAATCAACTAAAATGAAATCTATTAGGCTGTTTGGGTTTGTGTTGCAGATTTACCTTCAAATTCTCATGAGGATGTCAGAGTATATTCAATTAAATGTGAAGAAAGATTATGATATGTTGAGCTAGTTAAGTACCTCATGAAATATTTTTAAAATTTTCACAAGTTTTACAAGGATAAAACATTCAAAAAAGAGAATTCTTAAGAATTCAATCAAGGGACCTAAATGCTTATACACAGGTATGTGTGTACCTTCTCAAAAGGAAAGAGCATGCAAGTTTGAGTTAGATTGAAATTTGGAGAAAATTTAAAGGTATTATAAACATAAAATAGGGATTATAATCTATTTTTATATCTTTAAATGAGAAATAAACATCAGAATAATACCTTTAGGGTTAAGCTTATTCAAACTACAAATAAACCTCATGATAGAGTAGACCATGTTCTAGGCTAGCTGAAGGACTAAGTTGATTGAGTAAAAAATTTAAAATATTATAGGATGTGTCTTAAAATTTTAAAAATAATTTAAAACCATTATAATTCAATTTCAATACTTTTTTAGCCTAAAAGTCAACTCTTCGATCTCACACAACTAAGTGTTCTTACAGGCCTGCCTGCCTATGTAAAAGATGCTTATTTATTTTAAAAGAAATAAGGTTTTGATAGGAATAAATTAATATGTATATTTTTATATTATTTTATCATGGATTTATTTTATTCTCAAATTAAATCAAAATGGTGTCAAACTTTGATAAGTCTATGTAGGCCTAAATTCAAACACACAGGCCTGTGTGTTTTAAATAATGAAGAGACGGGTCTGTTGAAGGTGAAAGGGAAGTATAAATGATATAATAAGGTTAATATTAATTTAAATAAACCTTATATTAATTTTTTAACCCATTTAATAGTAATAAATAGCTTAAACACAAGATTTTAGGGTTAGACTAGGAAATTTGCCTATAATTCCTAACATCAACCAATTAAAGATATAGAAGTTTTGATGAATATAAAAGGTAGGAGTATAATTTTAAAAATAAAAAATTAGTTTAATATACATCCATAAATAATTTAGAGTTATAATTAGACTTTAAAATGGTATTTTCAAGTCAAATTATCTCTACACATCACCAAACACAATCTTACCAGCTTGAAAAGCACTTTCTTATGCTTGGAATAATATGGACAAGATGCATGTGAACTCAATATAATTTGGATTTTATTATACCTTATATACATTAAATTTGAATAATTTATTAATTTTTAATGCTCTATACTTTATGAGTCATCGAAAAGATGATAAGTGTGTTTTTAGTTGTCTAGAGGACTAATTTGACCCGTTGAGAGAAATTAACTTCCTAAGTACCTAAGATGTATTGAATGACCCTTTAAAACACTTTAACCTCATTATTAACTCCATGATTACCCTCACCATGGTATTTAATTTACCTCCAACTATATGAACTCATTAAATACTAGGTTTTTATGAGTTTTTGGGTTGAAAATAGGATTTTTGATCTCATGGGAAGATGAAAACAATTTGCGAGGATCTACTTAGGTTTAATATATATCATAAATTAAAAAATTCCATATATATAATATTTTAAGTTCTAAAACAAGTCTAATTATTGAAGTTATTGCAAAAAAGGCTTGTGAAGGGCTAATTTTTTGGCAATTTCTTGGTTTGCCTACCTACACAAGGTTCTAAAAGACCAAAATGTTTCGTGAAGCATGGTAACATGGTATTAAGATTCATAAAACACTTAATTGTGGTTTCACATGTGTGTTAATACCTAATATGTATTGAATGACCCTTTAAAACACTTTAAACTCATTCTTAACTCCATGAGGACCCTCACCATGGTAATTTACTTTACCTCCAACTATATGAACTCATTAAATACTAGGTTTTTATGAGTTTTTGGGTTGAAAATATGATTTTTGATCTCATGGGAAGATGAAAACCATTTTGGAGGATCTATTTAGGTATATTATATATCCTAAATTAAAAAATTCCATATATATATATATATATATATATATATAATATCTGAAGTGCTCAAACAAGTCTAATTATTGAAGGTAGTGCAAAAAAGGCTTGTGAAGGGCTAATTTTTTGGCAATTTCTTGGTTCACCTACCTACACAAGGTTCTAAAAGCCCAAAATGTTTCATGAATCATGGTAACATGGTCTCAAAATTCATAAAACACCTAATTGTGGTTTCACATGTGTGTTAGGTCATTATATCCAAAAATTCAGTTTGTAGGCCTAGAGGGTTAATGAAAACCTAATTGGAGAGAGAAAATAGGTGTAAAATTACACCTCCACTCAGATTTGAGTCATTAAATTTGACATGGATCTATAAGGTCATACTAGGTACTCAAACATTGCCTTATTTTTCTAATAAATTTGGTACATTTTCCTACACAGGGAGATTTTCATGTTTTCAAGGCTACAAAGAATTGGGAGAAAATGTAAGCTTAAAGTGAAAAATGAGGTCTTAGTGAGTGTTTAATGAATTAAAATGGATTTATTCAAGTCTCATATGAATAAAATATTCCATTCATGGAGATATGTTTCATTATTAAAGGTGAAATCAACAATTGACACTTGCAAGTAAGGAGAGGTGTAATAAGGCCAACTGGGCTTCAAGACACCTAAGAGGTGTAATCATAATTACAATGTCATTTTTAGGGGTTTCCTAAAAAGGTGAAAGGTTTCAATTAATAATGTAACTCAACATGACTTGATGATCAAATATGTCACTTTTCACCTCAAAAGCCAAGAAGAGAGTGGTTTTAAAGAGCAAGATCAAGGGGTCAAGCAAAGTTTGAAACTCCCACACCACTTGGAAGAGGAAATCATCTTCAAAAAAGTAACACATGTCTTTAGGGACCTGATTAAACTATTATTCAACCTCTTATTGATTTTAACTCTTGATAATACACTTGTCATCTCTCATTCCTATGCCTCTCTCTCTTTTTTACTAACATTTCTTTACAAATTCAACCTTGATGAGATTTATATCGATCCTTTTACTAATTATGGTGAAGACCTAATTAAATAAACACTTTTACTATGTCTCAAAATAATGAATGAATTTTATTCTTACTTCTTCACATGTTTTTGACTAGTGTACTAGTGTGATGGTTGATGAATGTTAGTAATAGTCATGGTACTCTCTCTCATTTATCCTTTCCTACCTATTTGCAAATGGATTGTCTTCTTGTAGGTCACATGGTGAGTTTGATATGGTTTTGTGTATCTTGAAAGTGGATTTTTAATCATTAGTGCCTTTTCAGGACATATTTACTAACCCTCTCATATAATTCATTCTCAAAGACCTCCATGTTGAAGCATTCATGCTTAAAAGTCCTTGTTTTGAGAAGTGTGATCAAATTCAGTCATAATTCAAGTTCTTAAGTGCATGATAGTCAAGTAGACAGTGTTATTTTAGTGTATCACCTCTTTAGATAGGTTTATTTTATGTATTTTCTCTCCCTTTTCCTTTTATAATCAAGTAGTAGTAGTATGGACCTAGGTGATACATCAAGGGGAGATAGCCATTTAACCTAGAGGTTTGATCCATATAAAGGTTAGCAACAACATAGGATCAATCCCATTACATATCTCAAGTTGAGAGGTCTTGAATCACCTTCTCAATGGTACAAATTTGATCTATAATAGTTTTGGCATGCTTGGTTAGACTATATTGACATCAATTGAAGGAATTTTTTGTGTTATCCTTCAACATATCAACCTTTAGAGGTAACAACTCAAGCACCAATGGTGACTCCAAATGAATCTTAACTAGTATAGGCAATCCAATTGCCTTAAAATTATAAAATTGGTATGTATGATTATTCACATAATTAACATGTTTCTTTTATACCTTCATATCAATCTTATCAAGTTAATGGTGTTCATGGTTTCTTGTCAAGTATCCCTCAAATAATTTCTTGTCAATTTTACCAGTATCTCACCTATCTCTCTAATCAACCTTCTCAAACCTATGATGTTCCTTATTCACTCTTATTCACCTTTAAACAAGTTATACTAGAACTTGTAAAGTGGATAATATGGACTGATAAAGAAGATAAACATGGTGTTTCTTCTCCTAATTATCCCATTCAAAAGGTGAAAGAGCTATTGAAAGGTTTTTAGATAGTAGGGGTAGGTGTTGACAATGAAGATTATCTAATTAATGATGAAATAGACATTAAGAAGCTGATGCACTTAGTGGAAGAAAATATAATTATATGGGAACATGTGAAATCCCTATCCAATCATTATTATGTACCTCCTTTTATCTAAAGTCAACTTACTTTTGCTACAAATCTCCTCCAAGTTATAATACAATATCAAAATAGGCTTAATGAATCTCCTAATGAGTCTAATAGCACTAATATCCCAAGTTGGGAGTCTTATACTACCCAAGTGAGACCTAATTATACTCTAATTCCATCCACATTTCCTCAAGAGCCTAAGACCATTCCACCATGGAGACCTTCTTGGACCATGAATCCTGATTTTGTCATGCGTATCCTAGAGACCAAATATTTTTTTATAACCATTTAAAGTTAAGAGAGAGAATAAGTTTAAAAAGATACACCAAGAGGTATTATAAGTTGGAATGAGGTTATCCATATGAAAAATCAAGAGCAAGATGTAGGAAGATTGTTGTAAGTTATTTAAAGAGATCATACAATCCTATTAAGTCCATCTACTATTTATGTTATAATTGTCCAAGAAGAATCTAACCAACCTAAGTCTCCTAAAATACTAGGTTGTAAAGTCACTATAGTAGGATTAAAGAAAGATATATTTTTTTATTTCCCTCTCACCCTCTCCTTTTATGAAGGATAATCAAGTACATTGATTGAAGAAGATTGAAATTCAATTGAGAAGGAGAGCTTTCCAATGAAAAAGGGTGAAGTGGTTAACTTGAAGAGGAAAAATGTTGTAGTTGTGGGTAAACTTTAAGATTGTGTTATATAGAGTGATCCTAATGATCATGAAGAATATATAATCATTACCACTCCCCTTGGTGGATAAAATCACAAATCATCTATGGTCATGAACCTCAACCTTTCAGCCAAGAGTTAGACAACCCTCTAGAGGTCACAAATGATCAAGTGGATTAGCTTGATTGGTATGGTTTTGAGGTGGATGAAGAATAATAAAATTCAAGTTTTATATATAAATAAAATCATAAAGTGATATATCTCAAGTAGATATATGAACTTCCATTTGTCATGTAGGAGGAGGAAGATCAGTCTAACCTTGAAGAAGAAAGCTTGTAGCCTTGTATTAAGTCTACTCCGTCATGTGAAACATATAATTAGTCTATTTTTATTAAAGATAAATTTAAGGTTAGAATTTACTTTGATATATTTTTAGTTTATAAAGAAGAATATGCATTTTGGGAATATTTGGAAAGATTCTTCTCTAGTTTGGATAATGAACATATAGCCCATGAGAAGAATGATAATGATGTGGCCTTGACTAATGCACATGATAAAGAGATGCATGAGAAAATATTTAAAGATGATTCCATGCTTTATGACCTTGTTGAACGTCATTGACAAGTAAAATAATGTTTTTAATACATGTGGAAATCATGCATGAACATGTTTAATGAGTTTGAAGAGCTTGGTAATCTATTACCTCAAGAAATATAAGAGGAAGTTGTTAATGACATAGCAATCTATGATGAGTATGATGTTCTTCAAGATGAGAAATAGAACAATATACCAACTAGTCTATACAAAAGTGATATTGAGGACTTGATGATATAGATAACATTCTCCTTCAAAATGATATCTCTCCAAGTGAAGGTTTTCAAGAGATCAATAAGGAGCAGCCTATTGATAGTACAAGAGTGTTATTATTGAAGCCAAAAAACCTAGCTTGGGATGAGTTTGATTTTGTCATTGACTCACATACTCAACTCATGGACATGGGAATGAAGCGAAAAGGTTTAAATACTGGTCATAGATATCTTGAGAGCATGCCAATCAGTTTAGCAAGAAATAAACATGATCCATCATATGCAATAGTCAAAGGGAATCTTGTTACACAACATGTCTCTTCTCATGAGGTAACTGATCTAAGAAGCTTTCCATTTGACCCTAGAGGATGAAGGTATGCATGTTAGTTATATATATTATTCTTTATTTTTTTTTCCCTAAGTGCATTGGCACAAGTGTGTGTTGTATAGTTTATTTTATTTGTGTGTCTTTTGTGTTTTGTGTGGGTTTGGAGCAAGTCAGATTTCTTGTCTTAGTCAAGGTCAATCTAGGTTTGAGTTTGAATGAGATGTGAATCCATTTCCCAATGGATGGACTAGGCAACTGGTTTAATGATCATATCAAGCATGCTTCCCCAAGAGGTCACCAAATATGTTGGCCAAATTTTGGTGACCATAGGATAGGTTCAAAAATTTATTTCCTTTTCAATGTTTATTATTATAGTTTAAAGTAATTTTGGTGAGTTTAAGGTAATATCAAATTTGATCATATGCATGTCTAAGTCACCTCATTTTGTTTTTTAAAATGGTTCAAGAGGTGTTAGTGGTTTAAGGTGTCCTGTCAAGACATATGTTGTGTGTCATGGTCCTATCATACCCCCTCTACTCTATACATGTACCTAAATAAGTCTCATGTTGTACTCAAGGTCAACAAGTCACTTTTAACCTCTTCTACAAGTCATTAGCATGTGTAAAATGGAAAAAAAATTCACTTTAAGATCCCAAAAAGGTGAAAACTACATATAAATGTGTTTTAATATGACTTTTTAAGAATTATATAACATTAATTTGGTAGGTAATTCATAACAAGTTGGTTTCAAAAGTTGAAAAATAGTTATAATCAAGTTTTAATGCTTAAAAAGGCTTATCACCCACTTTTATGGACCAAAATACTAAGTTTCAGGTGTAGATGCATGGAATTAGTTTCTATTCAGCTTCATCATCCCAAATACATTATTAGAATGCAATTAAAGGACCAAACAATGAAAAAACCTCTCTCCCATTGCTCCCTTAGTAAACTTAGAAGGGCAGTTTTCACATGCTCAATACAAATAGTACAATGGGAGTTGAGACCTAATCCTTTTACTATATGAGGGGGTCATAATTTCATTAAAATCAATCACCATATTTTTGATATTTGTGGACCCTCTTGTATTAATAATTATTAATAAGGTAGGGTGGTCTTAAACCCTACAATAAACCCACAAGCTCACTTTTATCTTTGGAATGTAGTTTTAGGATGGCTTAATGCATGATATAAATTTATGAAGATATAAGGGACCTATGAATATATTTCAAATTATTTTCAAATCCCCACTTGGCACGTGTGACCTTAAATTGAAAATTAATCTCCACTATGCATAGTTTATAGGTTGAACGTCATGGTTTTCTAATTGTTTTAAGGTGTTTAAAGTTGAATATATGATTGGTGGATATATATCACCATATTTTAACTCTCCTCACTGAAATTAAAATTTTATTAATGGTTTCATTTATCACTCCAACACTACCTTCTCCAAATCATGCAATGGTCTTGTTTGTTTCAAACTATGCATATCACTCCAAGTACAAAGGTGAATTGAAGGTTTAAATGTTGTATTTTTAGTGTGGTGTGAATATTATGACCTTATTAAATAGGTCATGAAATAATGTAATTATAATTTCATCCATTCTCAAGTATAATAATCTCTAAACTTGAGTTTTTCCCATAATTGAGATCAACTTACATACACAAACCTGCTCACTAGGACATGTCTTTAATGGGCAAAATGGAGGAAATGAGTAATGTGAAAGTGGGTATATAAGGTCTATAAGGTCATATTAGAACTCTATAAAATATTATTAAAGTTTTAAATATCACCAATAATCCACCAAAGCAAGCCTACATCCCATTCTTGTCATCCTCTCAATGGGCTGTGTTGTAACTCTACCAAACATATAGATGAATCAAGGAGGTGATAATTATTGCATTAAAATTATTGTATAGAGGTTAAAAATCCATGATATAGTTTTTTTTATAGTAAATTAATCTTACTAAGGTCAATAATAATAGGATATACATCATAGAAGGATTCATAAATTGTAGATGTAGAGGTCTATAGACTTGTAGATGTCATCTTCACATTAAATGTAATGAGTTAAACATTAAGAGATGAAGTTAAAGAGATATAAGTTATGTGGTAAGTTAATATGGTCCTATGGAGTATATTAACATTGATTTTACCCCTATAAATCAAATAAAATGAAATCTATTAGGCTATTTGGGTCTGTGTTGTAGAGTTATTCTTCTGAGGAGGTCAGAGCATATTCAAGTAAATATGAATAAATATCATAATGTGTTGAGATCATGAATAGGGGTTACAAGGATAAAATATTTAAAACAAATAATTCTTAAGAATTCAATCAAGGGACCTAGATGCTTATGCATAGGTCTATGTGTACCTTCTCAAGAGGATAGAGCATACAATTTTGAGTTAGATTGAAATGTGGATACATGTCCAAGGTATTATAAACATAAAATAGGTATTATAAAATGTTTGTATATCTTTAAATTATAAATAAACATCAAAATTATACCTCTAGGGTTGAGCCTTCTCAAACCACAAAAAAACCTCATGAGAGAACAGACCATGTTCTAGGCTAGCTGAAGGACTAATATGCTTGAGTAAGATTTTGAAAATATGATATGAGGTGTATTATAATTTCAAAAATAATTTTAAACCATTATAATGTAATTTAAATACTTTTTTTGGGGCTATAAATCAACTCCTTAGTTTGACATAGCCAAATGTTCCTACAGGCCCATCTACCTATGTGAAAGATGCATGTATGTTTTGAAATAAAGGGTGGTTATGAGAGGAATAAATTAATATTCAGATGTTTCTCTTGTATTATCATGACTTCATGTGATTCTCATAGTCAATAAAAATGGTGACAAATTTTGATAAGTTTGTGTAGGCCTAAAAGACCTAAATTCACACACACAGACCTGTGTGTTTTAAATGATGAATAAAATGGTATATTGAGGGTGAAAGAGAAATATAAATGCTATAATAAGGTATATATTAATTTAAATAAACATTATATGAAGTTTTAAACCCATTAAATAGTAATAAATAGCTCAAACATAGGCTTCTAGGGTCAGACTGGGTAGTTTGCCTATAAACCCTAACATAAGCCAGTGAAGGATATACAAGGTTTGATGAATATAAAAGGTAGGAATATAATTTTAACAAGTTTATATTAGTGTAAAATACCTACATAAATCATTTATATATAAAATAAAACTCTAAAATGCTATTTATAAGTCAAATTTTCTCTACACCTCACCAAACACAGTCTTACTACCCTGAGAAGCACTTTCTTATGCTTATAATAGTATAGAAAATATTTATGGGAACCCATATAATTGGGTATGTTATTATACCTTGAATAATTTAAATTTTTTAATTGGTTAAGGCTTTGTACTTTATGAATCATCGTCAAGATGATAAATGTGTTTTTGGTTACCTAGAGGACTAGATTTGACCAGTTGAGATAAATTGACTTCCTAAGTACTTGAGATGAACTATATAAACCTTTAAAACACTTAAAAATAATTATTCACTCTATGAGTACCCTCACCATGGTAATTTCATGTACCTACAACTGTACAAGCTCATTAAATGTTGGATTTTTGTGAGTTTTTAGATGAAAATGAGGTTTTTGACCTAATGGACATATGAAAACCATTGTGTATGATTTATTTATGTGTATTATATTACATAAAGAAAAAAAACTATAAATATAATCTTGGAAGTGCTCAAACAAGTCTGCTTCTTGAAGGTAGTGTGAAAAAGGCTTGTGAAGGGCTAGTTTTTTGGTCATTTCCTGGTTTGCCTACCTACACAAGGTTCTAGAATCCCAATTTTTCATTAATAATTTTCATATGGTCCTAAAATTTAATAAAACACTTATTTATGGTTTCACATGTGTGAGATGTCAATAGATCCAAATTTCTAGGCCTAGAGGGCTAATGAAGACCTAATTACAGAGAGAGAAAAAGGTGAAAAAGTACATCTCCACTCAAATTTAAGTCATGAAATTTTACATGGATATGTAAGGTAATAATAGGTAATAAAAAATAACCTTATTTTTTCAATATCACTGGTGCATTTTCCTACACAAGGAGCTTTTCATGTTTTTAGGGCTATAAAGAATTGGGAGAAAATGCAAGCTTAAGGTGAAAAATGAGGTCTTGGTGAGTGTTTAATGAGTTTAAATTGATTTATTAAAGTATAATATGACTATTATATTCCATCCATGGAGATAAATTTCATTGGTAAATGTGAAATCAAGAATTGACACTTGCAAGCAAGGAGAGGTGTAGTAAGGCCAAGTGGGCTTCAAGACATCTAAGAGGTGTAATCATCATTACAATGTTAGTTTTAGGAGTTTCATAAATAGGTTAAAGGTGTCAATAAAATATAAATAATGTAACTCAACATTACTTGATGATAAAATATGCCACTTGTCACCTGATAAGCCAAGAAGAGAGTTGTTTTGAAGAGCAAGATCAAGGTGTCAAGTAAAGTTTAAAACTCTCACACCACTTGAAAGAGGAAAGAATATTCAAGAAAGTAAAACATGTCTTTGGGGAAATTATTTAATTGTTACTCAACCTCTTATTTATTTTAGATCTTGTTAATACACTTTTCATCTCTCACTCTTATGCTTCTCTTTGTTCTACTCACATTTCTCTATAAATTTAGCCTTGATGGGTTTTATATGGATATTTTTATTGAGTATCATGAAGCCCTGCTCAAATGAACACTTTTACTATGACTTGTAACAATTAATTAACCTTATTCTTACCTCCTCACATGATTTCAACTAGTGTACTAGTGTAATGTTTGATGAATGTTAGTAGTAGTCATGGTACTCTCTCTCATTTATCCTTTCCTACCTATTTGCAAATGAATTATCTTCTTTCAAGTCACATTTTGAGTTTGATATGGTTTTTCATAGCTTGAAAGTGTAGTTCTAGTCATTAGTTCCTTTTCTAGACCTCTTGACTAACCCTCTCATTCAATGCATTCTAAAAGACCTCTATATTGAAGCATTCATATTTGAAAGTCTTAATTTTGAGAAGTGTGATCAAATTCAGTCCTAATTTAGGTTATTAAGTGCATGATAGTCAAGTTGAGGGTGTTATTTTTGTGTATCACCTCCTTAGATAGGTTTATTTTGTCTTTTTCTCTCCCTTTTCCTTTTTCAATTAAACAAGTAGTAGTAGTGGACCTAATTGATGCATTAAGGGGATCTAGCCCTTTAAGCTAGAGGTTTGATCCATCTAAAGGTCACACACAACCTAGGATCAATCCCATTTCATAGAACAAGTTGAGAGGTATTTAATCACCCTCTCAAGTGTGAAAATTTTAGATATAATAGTTATGAAAAGGATCATTATAAATACTGATGTATATAGTGAAGATTAAATTAAAAAGATTAAATTAAAATGGAAGAGCATAGTTATAGTACTTATTTATTACATTCTTCTATTAATGATAAACTATAATAAGATTAAATTAAACAAAATATATATATTTGTGTTTTAAGATCTTACTTTCATATGTGAATGAAAAAGATACACTTACTTATGACATAGATCATATCACTCTACATTAGAAACTCTGTTAATAATATCCATTTAGCACACATAGTTTTCCACTTTGGTTTTCCAAATAAATTCATCTTATTCAATACTATATAATGCAAGGGTATAAAATATGCATGAAACATGATGTTATTATTGAAAATAAATGTGATGATAACCTTAAATTATGTAATGATGTTTTAATATAAATTGATTTAAAATTATCCAATGATTTTTCCATAGAAAATTATTTCAAGTTATGTAATGAGGTTTCCATATAAATTTATTCAAAATTATGTAATGATTCTTCCATATAAATTCATTCCAAGTTATGAAAAGAGCTTCCCATATGGAGTGATTCACAATTATGAAATAATATTTAACTATAAGTAATTTCTAAGTTATATAAAAATTGCAATGATGGTTTCATAAAGAGTGATTTCAATAATGTTCTTGATCTAAATGTTTGTGATGATCATGAGTTATAACTAATGAATGAATCTTTAAAAATTAATGCCATTCCTAGTAGCCATGTCATCTCCATCATGAATTCAATAGGTGATTTATAAGATAAAATTCAAACCTTGTGATTAAAATTTACATATTTTAATGATACAATTGCACATTCCAATAATCTTAAACATGTCAATGTATATTTAATATCTATTTTTTCATAAAAAACCTATGAGACACAAATTACTTCATCTCAATTATGGCTTGAGAAGAAAAAAATAATAGTACAAAGGATGTTAATCAAATAAGATTTACATGTGAGGCAAGTAATACAAATAAGAACATTCATAAATATAATTTTGTGTTTAAGTACATGGATAAGAAATAAGTTCCATCATAGATCAATTATAAGGCACCAAACTACACAAGTTCACCTCCTTTGAGTAGGAATCAACTCATCAAGTTCTAAATTTTAAAGGATATGATGAGTGTATTTATAGACATTACTTAAATATAAATTAATAAAAGTACCTCCTAATTACTATCATCCTTTTAATTTACCTAAAAAATGTCATGAAGGCCATTTTAAAACTATCATCATTTCAATTGTCATAGAGATAACATTTTTTATGCATTGCAACAAAATATTGATTAATCTAAATATAGAATGGTTATTACATTGGATACAATGAAAATAGGATAACATGTTCCCCATATCCATATTCATATAATACTAATTCCAATAAGGTTAAGATAGATCAGGATATTCCTTTAAAGGAACCAATAGTCCCTCAAACCTTTGTGGAAGCTATCAATGGAAGAAGTCATTCTTCTAGATTGCATTGTACATAACTTGATAATACACAAGTATGGGTACCAAATATGAAAAAATAGATTAAATATAAAGGAAATTAATAGTTATATAAATAATAATTACATAAAGAACAATTTTTAAATGAAAAAATACAAGAGAATAGACAATAAGAAGAAAAGGATAAACAAAAAAGTGTATTTACGAAAGTGGAAACTAAGAAATGAGATTTGACTAAGAAAGAGGTTCCTATAAAAATAAGTTTGAAAATAAGAAAAGGTAGTGTAAATATTTTTTTCACTAATATTCAAAGGATGATATAAAATAATTGTACAAACATATTTGAGATAAATGATACTAAGGACAAGCAACATATTAGAGAGTAAAATAAATCTACTTAACCAATTCCACAATATGGTGTAGCTAGTTATGGATATCCTACATAAAATAAAATAAGATTGGAATGACATGTCTAAAATGTATGATGAATATGTAAATATAATATATGAATATGACACACATGATAAATACATGTATAAGAGTATCCTCTTGATGGGATATTTGACTATTAAGAACAATTATTGATGTCTACTTTATTACTCATTTCATATATTTTATATATATTTAAATACACATGTATGTATTGTATTTCATTGATCATTCTTATATCCCTTGATCTATTATGAATTATCACTTTAATCTTACCCATTTTTATTGATCCATACATAAATGACATATATCTTACATTAATTCATCCTTACAATCAATTTTATTTTAGTTCCCATCCTTTTCAATATATTATTTTCTCACTTCTACATGATGACTATCTATAATTTATATCTCTATGACTTACATTGTGCTTGTATGATCACATAAATTTATGGCCACACATTACATGAGCATATACATGGAATCCTAATCACCCATTCCCACCATCCACCTACACTTTTGAGTTATGATGTGATGATTCACATATGTAGGGGGCAAGATACTTGGCTTCCACTTTGCCATGCTACTACACATGGTTCACATTATGCCCTAAAGCATGTTGAGGATTATTTTGTTCCTTTCATTTCTTCTATTTTCAAAGCCTTTCTAATTTATCTTGCTTTATTATATTGATCTATGTAAAAAACTTAAATATTCCAAGATTAATAAAAGTCCAAAATATTTTAAAAATATAAAAGTAAGACCTGTACATGACATGATTGTTAGCTTCCATCATTTACATATGTTATTTATCACATGTTTTGTATATTATGTACCTCTTCTTATATATACACTTTCCTTTCATGGTATACATGAGTGACATGTAGGGAATATATATACATATGACATATGGGTACATAAGTGTTTGGCCTTCCTATGCCTAGGGGTCATGCTAATGTTGTGGGAATCTTCTTCTATAGGTTTTACATCTTGATTTATCACTAATTTGATTTACCTAACTATCTATGGATTATTATGGTTTTTAAATTGATTTTTTACTTTTTAACTAAATTTTAAGTCGTATATTGTTATGGGATAAATGTATG